>JAQZBX010086880.1:0-12941 GCA_029593785.1 Cabassous unicinctus
AAAAAAACTTTTTGTGGAATATGTTCAAACAAATACACAAAAGTAAAGAGAAAATACAATGAACCATCAAGTAACGATCACTCAATTTCAACAACTGGTAAAGGCTGATAAAATTTTACTTCATTGATGGCCCTACTCCTTCCCTTTCTTAGGGGGTTGTGGTGTGGGGGAATGATCACTGGAGTACTTTAAAGCAAACTGTGGTCATCCAATCATTCTGCCCCTAACTGTATATGTATCTTTAACAGCACGTAACTCTAACAGATGAGGACTTTAAAAATATATATAATCACAATACTATTGTCACACTTACAAATTTAATATTTAATTTATTAATATCATCTAATACCCAGGTCATGTTTAAATTTTCCTACTTTATTGCATCATCACAGAAAGCATATACCTGATTGGTGAAGTTAAAAATATAAATGGGTCAAAGTATGCCAGCTTAACCTATCCCCTTTAAGCTTAATGTTATTGTTCTTTACCTAGATCCATTACTTCATTAGTAATGAGCACAAAACAATTATTTTCTAATCTTATCATTTCTTTTAGATTAGTTGGAATTCTTCTATAAAGAACTTTTCTTCATCAACTATTAAGTTACCCTGAAATACAAAATTTGCAAATAAAAGCCAGGATACAAATGTGATTCCATCTCATTATTTACCAATATTTAGAAAAATGAGTTGTTGTCCTAGCAACCTCCAAAGATAAGCAATGAATTTTGGTTTGTATAGATATGGGGGGAGAGGAGTATCGTTATGAATGCATAGATTTTTACATATTTTATGTATTTCTATTTTTTGCAGTCATTTCTTTTTCAAAACCAATGAAAGTTACTTCAAGTTGTCCTTCTGACATAGTCTTTGTTTTTTGCACAACAAAATACCAAACCTCATCTTATACAATTTTTTTGCCCCAAACATGGAATCAGATTCTTTAAAGAGTCCCAGATCTTTTTAATGGAATGTCTAAAGCAATCAAGGATGCTCACTGCTTTAAGGTTGTACATGTTCATTACTTCTATGCCCTTTCAGTGGCCATCACTAGGAAAAAACACTTTTTAGGAGATTAATAAATTAAGAGTTCATACTGATAATTGTGATTCAAAGTAAAGATCTGAGGGGTTTTACTTAATATTTATTTTACATCTATCTTTTTTCTCTTAAACTGAACATAAAAGTTTCTAATGATAGATTAAAGTAACTATTTATTTGCTTTATCCTACTATATGTGTAATATATTGAAAATAATAATACTAATTTTACTACTAACAGTAAGACTACAGAATACAGTTTAAGATTTCTTTGTGGATTTGGTCCATCTTTAGGCTATTTTCCATGTGGGATATACAGTATTTTAAAATCAACTAAAATAATTCTTTGTTTAGTTAAGCCAATAACTTGTTATTCAGTTAGGCTCATTTATTTGTTTTAATTCTTAAGGACTGCTTTAAATATATACCTATGTGTGTGTGTGTGTGTGTGTGTGTGTGTATATATATATATATATATAAAAAATTCTGATTCTTAATTATGTACAACAATTACTAGATTCCAAAGTCAAAATTGTAAGGCAAGGTCCATTTGGTCTAGCTAATTTTTTTAAATTCTTCCATTAAAACAAAATACAAATAACCTGTAATATGTTCATATTTTATCCCTTTCTTACACAAGAGACATCTGTTCTGGACTTTGCTCTTTTTACTTAATATGTCCTAGAGATCATTCCACAGTGTTATATAGAGATCTGCCTCAATTCATTTTACAGTTCATGGTACTCTGAATGGATGTTCCATAGTTTATTCACCTAGGCTGCTACTCACGGACATCTGGATTTGTTCTGGTCTTTTACTATTAAAATAAAACCATAAAAAATGGCCTTGTGTATACATAATTTTGCATTATTGGAACAGATTCTAAGAGGTAGAATTGTAAAATCAAAAGGTATATGTATATATTATCTGCATATTGAATATGTAAATGAACTTGAAATAATTTGACATCTTTATGGTATTGTCCTCATATTCATTAACATAGCATTCCTTTCCAGTTATTCAAGCCCAATTTTAAATCTTTCTTAATGTAACTTAATATAGTTTTCTTAAAGTTGATTTTGCACAAGTAAACTGTTTCTTAAAGAAATCAATTTCCTTTCAAGGAACAGAAAAGCAAGATATATGGATATGGAATTATATTCTAACTTAAATCAAAGGAAAATAAAATATTTTACTTTTGGAAAATTTAAAAATACCCGATTTCATTAAAACAGAACATAGACCGAAAATTCCAGTGAACAAATATCACCAGCTATTGACTTCTGAGAAAGAAGCACAGAAGATAAATAGAATTAGCTTTAAAAAAACAAAACAAAACAAAACCTCTATAGTTACTTATCCTGAGGAAATGAGTGGTTATTTGAAAGGCTAAATTTGAAGTGTCAACATTTGTTAGACTTTCTACCATAAAATTAGTCATAAGAAATGAAACCACACCAAATACTTTTACTGTTATTTCATCATAGCCTTATTTATTCCAAATACCAATGACACAAGAGATGACTAAACTTTGTAACTGCCAACATGATTTAACAAGACTTTCTGTAATCGAATGATAAAATCAATAAAATTTGGTAATAAAATTGGCAGAGTAAAACTTCCTTACTCTGAAAGGCAAGAAATATTTAAAAATTAACTTTTATAAATTGGTTTTTATAATACTACTTTAAGTACCTGGAGAATGTTATATCTGATAATGACCAAGAATACATCTGGTCATCCTAAAATTTCCAGTGTGGAAGTAAAAGAGAGTAGAATTTTAAAGTCTGGAAGTAAATTTCTTCTCACCAATATTATCCACTATGCAGGACAAAGAAAAAGAAGTAAAAACACTGATTTCTAATTTGGCCAATGACAATCCCTGTCAGTTCCTTTACATTAGCACAACTACAGTAAGTAATACTCAATGTTTTTATTTTCATTTAACTCTGGTCTCTAGAGAACTAAGCAGTACTGACAATGAATTAGCACATACCTAAGAAAGTGAAAGGTCAGAGTTAAAGTCATTGATAAGATGGAATAAAGTTCATTATAACTGCTTGTACAATACTTGGCCTATGGATCATAGAGGGACACAATCTCCCCTATTCCTTGTTATAAAATACTTATATGCCAAAGGAAACTAAAATTAGGCACAACTGTACAGTATAACTGTGATTGATACACATAACACGGCAAGCCTGATGAACTAAAAAGGAAGCATTTTATTCAAAATATTATTTAAGCAAGTATTTCATATGAAGCTGAGAAATAATATATTATCACCTGTAATAATATCACAATTCACATTTTATACCATAAAGTTGAAAATTGAGGTAAATTATTTTTGAGAATAGTCTAAGTCTTTTTATCAAAATTATTTTTGAGGCATCAATAACACTAAAGTTTTAATGTAAATATCATGAAAACGTTATTCATTATGAAACAACTACTATGAGTAATAATAAAGAAGTTTTAGAAGTACAATACCTTAGTAAGAGCAGCAGTATGATCTTCTCCACAACAAATATAAACTATTTTCTGAGATCTTAGGGACTTTAGCAAATTAGGAACATACCTATCTGAAAATTCCAACAAGAGACATTAACAGTATTTTTTAAAATTAAAACTCTTCTAAAATATGTTTTGCTACAGCTTCCCAAGCTTAGTAGACTATGATGACTAAATAATTTTAACTATGATTCAATGATTTTAGAGTACAAGCCTAGTAAGTTGAGTTCCCAGGCTTGCCTATTTATGTTACTGTGAAAAAGGAGGGATTCAAAAAGAGTAATTTAAGTGTTAAACTGCCTGGATACCAATCTGCACACTCAGCAATCAAGGTATTTCAAAGCTATTTAACTGCTTCTAGTTTTCTATATATACACATCATTTCTTTATATTCACCTCATGATAATTATACTCACATCAACTTAGTCAAGTGTGAAAATTACACTTTATACTATTTTGTAGCATAAAAGACATGATGTACTAGTCTGACATATTTTTCTTAACGCAGAGCAAAATATTCTTTAATTCTCATTGAAAGTATTATTTTTTGCATATTACTATCAATTGTTACTAGATCAACAACTCATTTTTGTCCATCTCAGCCATTACAATTATATTGAACTTTATAAAATCAGTTTAAAGATGCTAATTTGTTTCAAGGAATCGTAATTTTTGAAAATTCAAAATGTTTATTTTCAAAACTTTAGCATCAGTGTTAAAAGTGAAGCCCAGGGAGTGGGTGTGGCTCAAGCGGTTGAGCTCCCATCTTCCACATGGGAGGTCCCACGTTCGGTTCCCGGTGCCTCCTGAAAAAAACAAAACCCAACAAGCAAAACAGAAGAGAAAACCAACTCAGGGAAGCCGATGAGGCTCAGTGGTCGAGCGCTGGCTTCCCACATACAAGGTCCCAGGTTCAATCCTCGGGCCCCAGTACATTTAAAAAAAAAAAAAAAAGTGAAGCCCAAAGATTAGTTTAGTGACTCAGATCATTTAACTAATTTCCTTTTTAAAAATTTTCAAATAAATTAATGCTTCTTGTTACTTTCCCAGAATAATTTTATAGATTCTTTCCATTGATGGTGACCAATAATGGAATAACTGTTTACCAATATGAAGTAATATCTTCCATTTTTAATCAAACATTCAAAACATAGATCTTGAACAGATAAATTTTCTATAGTTTGTTTCATGAAAAAGAGTTTGTTTTTTTGTTTTCGCCTTCCCACCCTTCTTCCCAAATACTATTATCAAAGGGAATTTTTAAATTAATATCCTTCACCTCCTCCCTATCAAGAAAGATTTGGGTACATTTCTTTCTGACACTAAGAATCACTGATGCACCTCAAAAGATCATCTCCTTCAAAAAGCACATTTAACTAGAAATAATTAGTACCTACCATTTTCATCATTAAGACCTAGTTGACCAAATTTGTTGCGTCCCCATCCAAAGATAGCTCCAGAAAGAGTGAGTACAAAACTGTGGGCTCCTCCTGCTGCAACTTGCATGAAAGGGATTCCAAGCAAAGACTTAATCAGCTGTGGTGAAGCCTGTTTTTTACAGTCAAGACCTAAACCCAATTGGCCATATTTATTCTGTCCCCAACAGAAGACTTCACTTGCTGTAAAACAAAAATCATAAAAATAACTATTTTTCTCACACACACAGTCATTTTAAGTTCAAAAATTATTTTGAGACAGACTTCCTTTCATCAAATGGAAGTACATACTCCTCTTTTTTGTAATTAAGTTTATTTCTTATATGGAAACATAAAACTTCCTTCCCTAGAACATTCTGTATTAGTGTGCCCTTTAAGTTTGACTGACTATACTGACCAATGGGTAAGTCATATAATCGGAGTAATCTCATTTCCTTATGTTCCTCAAGAAAGCACTGTCTCTTTCTAATATTCAAACCTCCCTTTTATTCTGTATTTTCTCCCAAAATTCACTCATCCAGGCTCAAGGCATCAGTTATCAACTATATGCCGATAACACTGAAACTTTCCTAGCTCAGACATTGCCTCTGACTAATAAACCCATGTATCCATCTACACTTGAATATTTCAAAGGTACTTCAAACTCAGTGTGGCCCAAACTGAATTCATGACCTCTACTCTATCTCCATTACTGGATGTCTTCCCAGTGTTCACCATCATCTCAGTAAATGACACCATAACCAATTTAGCAGCAGAATTCGTAAACCTAGCAAGTCATCCTTAATACTCCTTTCCTCTCTTACCTCACACACATTCTAAAGAAAAACAGAACATAAACAGATCCATCACTTACCATCTAACCTCGTTCCTGTAATAGTTCTCTCTGCTGTCACTTTTGCCCCTCCACAGCCACTTTACTTTATCTTTATTAAACTAATAACACCTCAATTTAAAAAAATTGCAAAATAGTACATACTTTAAAAAGTTTCTCTCCAAAATTAGATCCCTGATCCCGCTCCCAAGAGATAACCACTCATCAGTTACTTGCAGAAATGTTCTATGCACATTCAAGCAGACATTTGCATACATGCAGAGAAATGTTATCTTAAAAAATACAGATTTGGTAATGTTGATCACCTGCAAAAAACACTTCAGTGCCTTCACATCACTTTTGAGATAAACACTTTTAACTAGGCCTACAATGCCTTATATATAATCTACCTATGTTTTTTTTTTAATCACATTTCATACCAGTCTCCTCCCTCCCTATGTTCTAAGCCATATTCATCGTCCTTCACATTCTCCAATGCAACTTCTCTCACACTTGCTGTTGCCTCTTTTAAACCTTCCCTTCATCTTTGTCTAGTTCATTTCTACTTTATTTCTGCAGGAAGCCTTCTCTGATCTCCAAGATTAAATGCAGACCTCCTGTTACGTGTTCTAAATATACTAAATATTTTCTTTACAGCCCTTTTCATAGTATGTAATTATATAGTTACTTCTGTAACTGTAGCATGAGGGCTAGTAGATTTTTTTACCACTGTATACCCAGTTCATAATAAAGTGTGCCTAATTCACACTAAGTGCTCAAAAAACATTCATAAAATGAATAAGATACTGCCCTAAAGCATGAAGCTGCACAAGGTCAAAAAATACCTATAAGTCAAGATGGAAAACTGCTTTCAATCAGTAAAATCTTTAGGTTTAAAATTCTCTTGGCTGTATCTACCAATACATTGAAACCGGAGTTGGCAAAGCAACAACAAAGAATATACACAGAAATGACTGAGGGAAGATGGTGAAGTAGGAAGCCCAAGGAATCAGTCCCTCCACCAAAACAACTATTAAACTGGCAGAAAATGTCTGAATCAACTATTTTGGAACTCTAAGAGTGTGAAGGAAAACTTTGCAACATTCAGGGAAAAGATGGGCAAAGCAGCTTGTAAATTGCAGTAAATATCCATGAATTTTCCTCCCTCCATATAATCACTACCACCCCCCCATCCCCCAAATGCAAGGCAGGCAGCAGTGGGGACTGCAGCCCAGGTTCCTGGTGCAGCTTGATAGTGCCTGGGTGGACTATAGGGTCCTAGTCCTCCAAAATCTGGGGGGAAGTGTAATCACTGATCTTTACTTTCAATCTGCTTTTCAAAATTCTGCTACTTCATAATTTTGCGGAGCCAGCTCTGAGGGCAACCATTGTTCCAACACCCCTTCCCCCAGGCAAAAGGCAAAGAGTATTAAACAGGCAGTACTTCTTTTTAAATTTCCTTTTCCTCTTTTCTCTTTTAATTCTCCCTTTAGGAGCAAAAATAGTTTGAAAATGTCACAAATTGATAGCTCCAGCCCTCAACAAGGAAAAAAATAACCTACCAAGCCCAGAGGAGTGGAAAAATTAGATTTCCAGAGTTAAAACAACAAATACTCAGAATGCCCAGTTCTCAACAAAAAAAGTACAAAACACACAAAGAAACAGTGTGGTAGTTTGAGTCTTTCGTAGACCCCAGAAAATTATGTTCTTAAACTGGTCCATTACTGTGGACCTTTGATTAGATTCAGTTAAGGTCCATTTGATTTGATTACTCCAGTAGGGCATAGCCCACGGTGGATCTTAATCCTCTTACTGGAGTCCTTTTTACACTGGCAGAGCCACAGATTCAGAGAGAAAAAAAAACCCAGAAGCTGAGAGAGAAAGCCCCAGGAACCAGAAGCTGAAATCAACAGAACACAGAAGCTGAGAGGAAGCCACTGAAGCCGGAAGCTGAAAGCAATAAGCCCTGGAGGAGAGGGGAGAGATGAGCAGATACCACCATGTGCCTGATCACCCACAGCTGCAGCTCAGAGAGAAAGAATCTCCTGATGATGCCTTGATATGGACACTTTAATGGTCTCAGAACTATAAACTTTTAAGTTAATAAATTCTGATTGTAAAAGCTAACCCATTTCTGGTATATTGTCTTGGTAGCCTTTAACAAACTAAAACAGTAAAGGATGACCAAATCACAGGAAAAATTTTTTTTCCAGAAACCAACCCCAAGAAAGCTTTACATTGGAACTGTTAGTCAAAGACTTTAAATCAACTGTCTTAAATATGTTCAGTGAGCTAAAGGAATCCATATACAAAGATCTAAAGAAAATTAGGAAAATGCTGTATAGACAAAATAGATTGTAAAAATGAACCAAATAGGGAAGCGGGTGTGGCTCAAGCAATTGGGCTCCCGCCTACCACATGGGAGGTCCCAGGTTTGGTTCCCAGTGCCTCCTAAAAAAGGCGAGCAAGACAGCGAGCTGACGTGACGGGCTGGTGCAGTGAGCTGATGCAACAAGATGACACAACAAGAGACACAAGGAGGAAAACATAATGAGAGACACCACAAAGCAGGGAGTGGAGGTGGCTCAAGCAATTAGGTGCCTCCCTCCCACATGGGAGGTCCCAGGTTCCTGATGCCTCCTTAAAAAAAAAAAGGAGACAAGTACAAACTAACACACACAGCAACTGCAAACATTGAGGAGGTGAGGAGAAATTTAAAAAAAATCTAAAAATGAACCAAATAGAAGTTTTAGAACTCAAAAGTACAGTAATTGAAATAAAAACTCACTAGAAGGATTCAACAGTAGATGAAAGGATCAGTGAACTTGGAGACAACTGAAATTATCCAATGTGAGGAGAAGGAAAAAAAGAAGAAAAATTAAGAGAGCCTGAAGGACCTGAGGGACACCATCAAGCATACCAACGTCACTGGAGTACCAAAAGGAGAGAGACAGAGACAGAGACAGGGAGGGAGGGAGGGAGGGAGGGAGGGAGAAGGGCAGAAAAAGAATTTGAAGAAATAATGGCTAAAAACTTCCTAAATCTGATGAAAGACATAAATATACACATCCAGGAAGCTCAACAAATTCCAAGCAGGAGAGACTCTAAGAGGTCTACACCAAGACACATTACAACAAAATTATCAAAATTCAAAGATATGACCTAATGGACATATTTATAACACACCACAGAACGAAAGCAGAAAACACATTCTTTTCAAGTGAACATGGATCATTTTCCAGGATAGACCATTTGTTAGACCACAAATCAAATCATGATAAATTACATAAATCAAAGTATCTTTTCCGATCATAATGGAATAAAATTAGAAATCAGTAACAGAAGGAAAACTGGAAAATTAGAAATACATGGAAATTAAACAACACACTATTAAACAACCAGTAAGTCAAAGAATAAATCACAGGGGAAATTGGGAAATATCTTAAGCCAAACAAAAACACAACATAGCAAAATTTAAGGGATGTAGCGAAGGTAGAGCGCAGAGGGAAATTTATAGAATTAAATGCCTACATTAAAAAAGATCACAAATCAATAACTGAACACCACACCTAAAGAAACTAGACAAAGAAGAGCAAACTACACCCAAAGTGAGAAGGAAGGAAATAGTAAAGACTAAAGAGCAATGAAATTGAAAATAGAAAAACAATGAGAATCAACAAAATCAAAGGGTTTTTTTTTTGTGTGTGTGTGTGTGTGTGTGTGTGTGTGTGTTTTTAAAAGATCAATAAAATCAACAGACCTTTAGCCAGACTGACAGAGCAAAAGAGAGGGAGGACAAAAATAATTAAAATTTAAAAGTAGGGACATTACTACTGATCTTACAGAAATAAAAAGGATTATAAGAGGATATTATGAACAATTACAGACCAAGTTAGAAAGTCTTGATGAAATGGACAAATTCCTAGAAGCATACAAATTACCTAATCTGACACAAGGAGAAATAGAAAATCTTGTCAGGCATATAACAAAGAAAAGTCCAGGACCAGATGACTACCCTGCTGGATTCTATCAAACATTTAAAGATAATTTTAACAAAAATCCTTCTCAAATTCTTTAAAAAAATATAAGAAAAAACACTACCTAACTCATTCTATGAGGCCAGCATTACCCTGATACCAAAGCTAAATAAAGATTGCACAAGAAAACTACAGACAAATATCCCTTATGAATATAGATGCAAAAATCCTCCAAGTACTGGGAAAGTGAAAGTATATTAATTCAACAGTATATTAAAAGGATTACACACCATGATCAAGTGAGATTCATCCCAAGACCGCAAGGTTGTTCAACATAGGAAAAGCAATCAATGTGATACACCAAAGAAATAAAGCCAACATGATCATCTCAACTGATGCAGGAAAGGCATTTGACAAAATCCAACATGCTTTCACTACGAACACTCAGAAAAACAGGAATAGAAGGGAAATTTGCCAACATGATAAATGGCATTTATGAAGAAAATGAAAAAACACACAGCTACCATCATACTCAATCATGAAAGACTGAAAGAATGCTTTCCCCTTAGATGAGGAACAAGACAAGGATGCCCAATTTTCTCCATTGTTCTCCAACTTCGTACTGGAAGTTCTAGCCATCAGGCAAGAAAAAGAAGTAAAGCACATCCAAATTGGAAAGAAACAAATAAAACTATCCCATTCACAGATGACATGATCTTATATATGGAAAATCCCAAAGAATCCACAAAGAAGCTACCAGAACTAATAAACAAATTCAGCTAAATTGCAGGAAACAAGACAAACGTGCAAAAGTCAGTTGGGTTTCTAAACACCAGTAATAAACAACTTGAAAAGGAAATAAGGAAAACGATTCCATTTACAATAACATCTAAAAGAATAAAATATCTAAGATTAAATTTAACAAAGAAGATCATATACTTGTACACTAAAAAGTACAAACACTTCTGAAAGAAATTAAAGAATACCTAAATAAATGGAAAGTCCTCCCCAGTTCATGGATTGGAAGACTTAATAGTAAGATGTCAATACTACATAAAGCGACCTACAAATTCAATATAATCCTTAGAAAAATTCCAGCAGTCTTTTTTGCAGAAATGTAAAAACTGATCCTCAAATTCATACGCAATTGCAAGGGACTCCAAGAGCCAAAACAATCTTGTAAAAGATGAACAAAGTTGGAGGACTCACACTTCTTGATTTCAAAACTTACTACAAAGCTGCAGTAATTAAAACAATGTGGTACTGGCATACAGACAAGACATAGAAACCAATGGAATAAAACTGAAAGTCCAGAGATAAATCCACACATTTATGACCAGTTGATTTTCAGCGGAGTGCCAAGTGTATTCAATGGGGAAAGACTCTCTTCCAAATGGTGCTGCAAAATGGGAAATCCAATTGAATGAATAAAACTAACTCAAAATGGGACAAAGAACCTAAATATAAAACTAATACTATACAATTCTTACAAGAAGGGAAATTTCTTCAGGACCTTGTAGTAGGCAATAGATTTTTAGATTTTACACCAAAAGCACAAGCAACAAAAGAAAAAAAAAACAAAAACACATAGACTTCATCAAAATTTAAAACTCCTGTCCAAAGGGCATTATGAAAAAAAGTGGAAAAAAAAACAGAATGGGAGAAAATATTTGGAAACAATATATGATGAAGGTTTAATATCCAGAATACATAAAGAGCTCCTATAATTCAACAACAAAAAGACAAAACAACCCAATTTTTTTTAACCCTCCCACCCTCCTCTCCCCGCCCCCCCACCCCCGTTGCTTTGCGCTCGCTGTCTGCTCTCTGTGTGTTCTTCTGTGTCTGCTTGTCCCCTCTTAAGGAGGCACCAGGAACCAATCCTGGGATATTCCGGAGTGGGAGAGAGGCGACCAATCTCTTGCACCACCTCATCATCCCGGTCTGCTGCATCTCTTATTGTCTCTCCTCTGTGTCTCTTTTTGTTGTGTCATCTTGCCGCGCCAGCACTCTGCACCAGGCCAGCACTCCTGCGTGGGCCAGCTCTCCTGCATGGACCAGCACTGCTGCGCGGACCAGCTCTCCACGTGGGCCAGCTTGCCTTTCACCAGGAGGCCCCGGGAATCATAACCTGGACCCCCTATAGGGTAGACAGGAGCCCAATTGCTTGAGCCACATTCGTTTCCCACAACCCAATTTTAAAAAATGTGTCAAGGATTTCAATAGATATTTCTCCAAAGAAATATACAAATGGCCAATAAGCCATTAGAAGTATAAAGTAAAATTACAAGGAGATACCACTTCACATCCTCTAGGATGGCTATTATTAAAAAACAGAAAATAAGTATTGCGAAGATGAAAGAAATAGGAACCTTAATGCATTGTTTGTAGGAATGTAAAATGGTGTAGCACTGTGGAAAAGAGTTTGACAGGTCCTCAGAAAATTAAACACAGAATTACCATATGACCTGATAAATCCACTCCTAGATGTATCCCCAAATAACTGAAAGCACAAACTCAGATATTTGTACACCAATGTTCATCACAGCATTATTCACAATAGCCAAAAGCAACCCAAATGTCCATCAACAGATGAATAGATAAACAAAATGTGGTATATACATACAATGGAATATTATTCAGCTATAAAAATAAATGAAGTGCTGGTACATACTACAACATGGATGAACTTTGAAGACATCATGTTGCATGAAATGAGCCAGACACAAAAGGACAAATATTGTATCATTTCTCTTATATTAAATACTTAGAATAAGCAAATTCATAGAGACAGAAGGGAGAATAGTGGTTACCAGGGGTGGAGGGAAGAGGGAATGGGGAGTTACTACTTAATAGGCATGAGTGTCAGTTGGGGATGAAAAGAGTCTGGAAATAGAAAGTGGTGAAAGTTACACAATATTGTCAATGTACTTAATTTCATAGAATTGTCCATTTTAAAATTGTTAAAAATAATTTTTATATTATGTATATTTTATCACAATTGAAAAATAAACAAAAATTTTTTAAAAAAGAATACAGAGATGCTCGGTTGCTCACTGCTTATTAAAAAGTCCAGGGAAGTG
Source organism: Cabassous unicinctus (assembly GCA_029593785.1). Lineage (NCBI taxonomy): Eukaryota > Metazoa > Chordata > Mammalia > Cingulata > Chlamyphoridae > Cabassous > Cabassous unicinctus. The sequence goes on from JAQZBX010086880.1 coordinate 12,858, forward strand.
GGTGTAGCTCAGTAGCTTGAGCGCCTGCTTCCCATGTACGAGGTCCTAGGTTCAATCCCCAATACCCCCTTTAAAAAAAAAAAA
>JAQZBX010086881.1:0-12938 GCA_029593785.1 Cabassous unicinctus
CCCAGAAGAAGAGAAGCAAGCCGTTTGCCTGATTGTCTACAGCTGACCTTGTGGAGGAAACAGGAGCTAAGCCCGGAGAGAAATGCAGCCCCGGGAAGAGAGGAACCCCAGAAGCCTGAACCCTGGCAAACGCCGGCAGCTGTCTTGCTCTAACATAACGCTTTATAGCCTGGTATAGCCTGGTATCTGTGGACTTCTACCCCAAATAAATACCCTTTGTAAAGACCAACCCATTTTTGGTATTTCACATTAGCACCCTTAGGCTGACTAATACAGCTTCTATTCATCACATTCTTTATGTGAACTCACCCCTCTTATTTGCCATTGGATTGGTCCAGGAAAAGAGCAATTGACTAATAAGACTCAAAGGAGAGGTTTGGTCTCTTTCAATGTGGCTGGACTTGTAATTTAATTTTATGAACAACAATAACAACAACGAAAAAAACAAGCCCAGTCCAGAGATATATCAGAGAATAGATTTGCTACCCTTCATTGACTGTCTTTGTTTCCCAGAGCTGCTGTAACAGTTTACCACAAATTGTGTGGTTTAAAACAGCAGAAATTTATTGAATCACTGTTCTGGAGGCCAGAAGTCTGAAATCAAGGTGTTGGTAGGGCCGTGCTTACTCTGAAGTCTGAGGGGAGCTTCTGGTAGTGGCTTGCTGGTAAACCATGGCGTCCTCCGCCTCAGTCATGACGTGGCATTCTCCCCTCTGTCTCTCCACGTCCAAGCTTCCTCTTCTTATAAGGACACCAATCATATTCGATTAAGGGCCACCCTGCTCCAGTATGGCCTCATTTTAACTTAACCAATTCCATCTGTATTGACCCTATTTTTATATAAGGTTATTATATTCTGAAGAACTGGGGATTAGGACTTCAATATTTTTTGAGGGGAAACACAAATCAGTCCATAACAAAAACCAAAATGTGTTTCCTTGTAGGATGTTGCTAAATGTAGTCTAGTAATAAAGGAAAGATTTCAATCTAGCCCTCCAGTTTAGCTCTTATCTTGAGGAGGAGGATTCTATCTGAATATTCAGCCCTCAAAAAGCATGTGTTGCCCATGCAAGCAATGATGATCATGATAATAATGATAATAGGGGAGGAAGTTATTCAGCAAATTTTACACTAATTCGATCATTTGTAGATTAACATTCCCCCTCTTAGCCTTTTCATAGTTGTCATGGGAATAAACTGGGGAATATGCTGTCTGTTTCCCCCGAAAGCTGTTGCTCTATGAGCTGTAGTTAATGAAGATGTGTGCCAGGAAACCCGAGGCTCGCCGGTTGTTGAGCAGCACAATGCAGTCACTCACTCTCAGGTTGCTGCTGGTGGCAAATGATAGGTTACCAGGGAGGATAGGACACAAACCCGCTCCGTTACTATGACATTGTTACACTTACTATTATTTCATCCTCCTCTTCCTAAGGCTGAGAGTGCTTCATTATATATACAATTTCTATTTTCCATCTTCCTGTGAGGTAGGCAGTTAGAAGAAATTGGGAAATCTTAGCACTTCTGAACAATAGTCCTGATCCACAGCGTTGCATGAAGAGAACCTGATGACATCAGCGGCAGGATCCGTGCCCTCCTTACACAATGCAGGCTGAGTTTCTGTCCATGGGTGAGAGAGCATTTTATGAGCTGAATGATAATTAAGAAAACCATTGAGAAAATGGAAGAAACATCCTGCAAATGAAAAGCAGTTGAAATGTAAAAGGAAATGAAGACTCACTTTTACAAAAAGAGGCAATTTTGACTATAAACACTTTGACCCTTTTTTCATTTTTTTTTTTCATCCCAGTCCCCAGTCTGTGCTTTCTCATTCCCTTTTCTTGGGGTCTCATCCAGATTTCCTGAGTTGATAGTGCTTCCAACAGGTGTGTGGTTTCTGTAGGTGGGTCATTAAAACAGACATGGGGGAAGCAGATGTGGCTCAAGTGATTGAGCTCCCATCTATCATATGAGAGTTCCAGGTTCAATTCCCAGGGCCTCCTGGTGAAGGCAAAAGTGGGCTCATGTGGAGAGCTGGCGCAACAAGATGATGCAACAAAAAAGACACACAGGGGAAAAAGACAATGAAAGACACAACAAACTAAGGAGTTGAGGTGGCACAAGCAATTGAGTGCCTCTCTTCCACATCGGAAGTTCCCAGGGTTGGCTCTCGGTGCCTCCTAAAAGAGAAGACAAGAAGAGAACACAAGCAGACACAGAAGAACATGCAGCGAGGGGACACAGAGAGCCGACAGCAAGTGCATCCAGCAAGGAGGGGGTGGGGGAGGAATAAATAAAATAAAATAAATCTTAAAAACAAAAACAAAAAACAGACATGGCATCTAGGCTCTGACTCAGTGAGTTCAAGCTCTATCCACTATGTTAGTGCAATGTATCCACCTCCTCTGGCTGCAGGGAGCCTGCCTGATACATCCAGTGTGCCAAAACAGGGCTTTTGTTGAGCAGTCATTATTTAATTCCAGCAGGCCTGCAAAGGGTGGCCAGTCATGTGGCATGATATCAAATACTTGACTGGAGGCCCTAATGAATGAGGGAGAGTTGCTCCAGGAAGCCCTTCTTTCCCTATTCTGCGGGACACTGATGAGAGAGTTGTTACTATTTTACTTATTGTAATTCCAACTCTTCTAAGCCTGGGTTGCTCCTTTTGGAGCTGTGTGGTTGGCTCCACCCAAGGCTTTATAGATTGCTTAGCTTAGTGCTTTTCAAACTTTAACATTCATCCACATCGTCAGAGATCTTATTAAAATTCAGATTCAGATTCAGTATGTCTGGGGCAGGACTAAGGAGTTGGCATTTCTAAAAGATGCCGCTATTCCTTGAACCACACCTTGCTTAGCAAGAGCTTCATTGATCATACCTGAGCACACTATTTTACAAGGGCCTGCCACCATTAACAAATGGGAGAACAGATCCAAGCATGACTCTCTCTGGACTTTTCCAGCTTTGTGACCTTCATAAAGAGGAGGGAAATGGAATTACCATTGATCAAGCCTCTATTAATGCCCTAGGCATGAAGCCTAGATGCTAGCTTTTTAATTATATTATCTCAGTTGATGAGAATCTGAGAAACTTGAATGAGAAAGTGATTAAGTAAAATTTGGTTTGTGACTCCTTCCCCTTTCTGATGTCACGAGTAGCTAGTGTTGCCTACCCAACAAGATGGGTTCAAGATGCCAAATCTGAGAAGAAGGGCCTTCAAGGGAGACAGCTTAATGTACACTATAGGAAACCCCAACGCCAAGAAAAATCTGCCCAAAATAGAGGTGTGCTGATGCAAATCACTAACCATTGCTGTTCTCAGGGTACAAGAATAGGTTGGAAACATCTCTGGTGACTCATCAGTCTGAACAGTTGCCAAGAGTTATCTGTAGCTCTAGTCAGGCAGCCGGGCAGAGGGAAACCTCCCTGCAAGCCTTTTCTCAAGGGCATTATGGATCTGAGGAAAGCATGAGCTTGGACCTGTCAGTCAGTTAGCAAAATGAACTCTTCTACACACTCCTGGGATGGTCTTTCTGGGATGGCCTTTCTGTGGGCTCTAGAACCAGACCAGGTTGTCAGAATCTCCTATCCCTTCTTGCCAAATCCCCATGTATTGAGGAGAATGAGTGGCGAGAAGCTCTTCCCCAAAGCAAGTCAGAGAGCCACTCTCTACAATACTTGGCTGTTTGGCCCTCGCTCCCAGCCAAAAATGTTACTCTTCAAGCACCACATGCTGGCTCCAAGCACTAGAGGCCCAGATTGGGTTTTCTTTCAGTAGTAAGGTCTTAACAGGTTTCTCAACTGAAAATGCTACCAGCAGTAGTTTTGAAAAATGTCCCCCATGAGCTCCCCATGTACCCATGTACACATTGTTTTTTGTTTATTTGTTTGTTTTTTACTTCCGTGACTATTCCAACTCATATTGACCTCTTTCAAGGTAGGGTTCCCCCTGATCAAAGAAACTAAGAGTAGGTGCTTAAGGATGATTTTTAATAGTGATCAGGTCTTCTGAAATGTTTATTCCCCTGAAAAGTATTTTTAAAACATCAAGCTCCTAGCCTAGAACAACAAATAGAGCTGAAATATTTCTTTGGACTATTGAAAAGAATAGCATATAAGAGAAATATCAGCATTGGCCTGTAAGATATTCTGAGTATCCACTATGAATGTGAAACTGTGTTAGGCGCTGTGAGGAATGACAGAAGGTACGCCTCCACTTCTTTATTATCTGACATGGAATGGGAATTATATATTCTGACTTATCAAATTATAGACTTTACTATAATAAAAACAAATATGATTGGCACTCTAGCGTTTATATAGCACTTCCATATAAATTATGCTATTTGTCACAACCAACCTGTGAGGAGAAAATATCTGCATTTTGTAAATGAGAAAAAGTGAGCCTTAGAGAAATTAAGATAATTTTTCAAAATTAAATAGGTGTCCAGAAATAGATTTGGAACTAAGCACAGATGTTGGGGTCTTTTCATCACAGTGCTCAAGGCCACTTCAGCCCCACTGGAGTTAGGTAGGAAAGGGAGAGGATCTCTTCTCAGGTTATGGTGGTTTGAGTCTTTTGTGGACCCCAGAAAATTATGTTCTTAAGCTAACCCATTACTGTGGGTGTAAAAGCTACTGAACTTGGGACCTTTTGATTAGATTCAGTTAAGGGAACTTTCTTTTTATTAGATCACTTCAGTAGGGCCTGACCCAGGTGGGTCTTTACCCTCTTACTGGAGTCCTTTGTAAACTGGAGTAATACGAAGAGAGAAGGCTGCAGAGACACACCGGACCTCAGTGAGAAATGCCCAAAAGCTGAGAGAGAAGGCCCTGGGAGCCAGAAGCTGAAATCAACAGAACACAGAAGCTGAGAGGAAACCTTTCCTATTCCTTCTACGGACCCTCATTACTCAAAAGGGCACAGGGTCCTCTAGTGCAATGCCTATGACCCTTCTCAACCCATCCTCCTCCACAACACATACCCTTGGTCCCTAAGGACTTCATCTTGTCTTAGCCAACTTCACACTCCCCTTGCTTAATGGATAAAGAAGGTCAGTTCTTGGTATGCATGGGGTGAAACATACAAAGAAAGAGGGTCCATATTATACCCTGTATTGGGACCATTTACCAGTCACAATTTTGTCACAATAGATGAGCTCCTATATTACTTTAGCAAAAGCTACCTTGTCTTGTTAAGCTGATCATCTGTCCATAAGCATTGCTTGCAGATAGGAGATTGTGTTTTATTCTTCTTTATAGCTCTAGTTCCTAGCAGAGCTTGTGTTTGGTTATGACTACTAGAAAAACCCAGAGGCATAGAGGAAAAACCAGGAAAACTCCTCACTTTGTCAAAAAATATCATCCGGGACTCTTCTGTGGTGGTGGTGGGGGAACTTGCAGAGTTCAGACAATATATTTTGGAATTCAGTGGCAGAGGTTTACCAAGCTGAGAGGTAGAGAAGGCACTTGGAAGAATGCTCAGCTACACCTCTTCTCTGGATTTTCTTTCCCTCACCCTTCTTGCCAGTCTCAGATTGGTGGATTCAACAAGGCTCTGGACAAAGGGAGGACCAAGGAACCAAATTCCCACTCCACCTCATACTCATCCCAAGTTATTCTGGTTTCGTAGATCTGAGTGGATCATTTTTAAAGACCATCCCCGTACCCCCTGGTGATTGTGACTCAGGCGGTCCCAGACCACAGTTTGAGAAAACCCTGAATTAAAAAGAGATTGCATGCATGGATGTGGGTACCATTCCTGGGGAAACCTCAAATCTGAGTCATGCCTAGTCTGGTTACACTTTAGCAGGCAAACAAGAAAGCATTTCTGGGTCATGGCAGGACTATTCTGTGGATATATGATGCTCTGGTCCTTTCCAGACTCACAGCACATGTCCTGGACACACCATGCCTTCCCCAGCATAGGTTAGAATATACTCTCCTCCTCCCCATCCAACCCATTCCATCTACTAGCTAATAATAGTAGCATTTATTAAGTACTTTCTTTGCATCAGTCCTTGTATTAGGTCCTTTACATGGGTCAATCAATCCTCACAATAACTTTATAAGGATATTCTCCCATTATAAGCTCACACAGCTTGACATTGGCTGAATTGGGATATGCACTCAAGCAGCCTGGCTCCAGAGGACATCCTCTTACTGCTACACTTTTTCCCATAAAAACCAAATAACTCTGGGATTGGGGTGCAAGGTGGTTCAACAGGGCTTATGTTAGGGAAATTACAGGCATATGTTAAGAGGCCATTGCCCAAACCTCACCTACCTCCCACCTTCTTCTCTGGGGAAGTCACAAACACAGGCTAAGTGTTCATTCTTTGGCCTTCTGCTACCCCCACCTTCTTTTCTAGTGGATGCCTTACCACAATTTGTGGGAGATGTTAAGTCTAATGAAACGTCTGTGCCAGACCTTAGACCTGGAAACCAGTAACAAGCAGCCCCAGATGCTTATCCAAATAGGAATTCTCAGTGGAAGCCCTCCCTGGCCCCCTTCTCTCTTCTCTGGCTCAAAGTGGTGTGTACAGAGCTGCCATCTATCAACCCAGACCTGGAGAGTTTTCATCCACCCTGGGAGACTGGCCGTGATGAGACTTCTTCCCCTGCTCTTTTGGACTCTTTGTGCTGAGTAAGTGATAAGGAGATTATTTGCCCTTTATGGACTCTCTATTCTGTGCAATAGAGGGATCATTTGCTGTAAGTTTCTTTTGTGCCCTGAACCTGTGTTCCCATGGTGCACCATTGTAGCAACTTGCTCCCCAGGCTTCTTTCTCCTTGAAGACATTCCACCCCCCAACAACATTGCATTTCCATCCTGTAATGTAGATGGAATCTTTTGCTTTCCTTAGACATTCATTCAAAGGGCAAAAATGAAGCTTAAGTAGGAAGTCCCACAGGGAGGAGGGAAGTTGGAGCATTTATGTGTGGAGCTGGTGAGCCTGCCCGTCTGCCATGAAATTTGCCCTTTGCCCTGTACCCTGACCTGATCTCGGTGGAGCATGAGCAGTCCCTCGCCAGGGCTGACCAGGGCAAGGTTCAGTGGGAATGCAAGCTCAGACCACCTTAGGGATGTGTTGGTTTTGGCAGGACCTGACCTGTTTCATCCTGTATGTAATATTCATCTCAGTCTCCAAGCCAAAAAATGGAGAAAGCAGAAATGAAGACTCAGCATTAAATATAATAGGAGTTAGGAATTTGTGCACTCTTTGGGACAGACCCACAGGCTAAATATTTGTTCTATATAAATATTTACTGTGATCATTAACAACATCTTGGTGGTTTTTTTTCCTACAAAATTCAACACACAGAAGGTAGCACTTGGATTAGACATAACTGGATTCCTGCTTCTGCCATTTACTTGAGCAAGTTACTTAATTCTGGGCCTCACTTTCTCAAGTTTTAATTGTGGACAATAATATCTACTTGAGAGAATGAGATGTAAGGATTGGAAATGTAAAGCATCTGGCACAGGGGAAACCCTTAATAAATGGCAGCCAATATTATTATACCTACTCTAACACTCATTTCCAAAGTTAATGATGTGTTTGAAGATGAACCTAATTGTATGAAAGATGTAGACTTCCAGGCTTTAAGCTTTTAAAAATATCAATTCAGTTTTATTTAGTACATTCTTGCTTCTGTGAGCTCAAAATACTTTATGTGTAAATAGCAATTTTGCATCTATTGTTCTATTTGATCCTCCTAACAATCCCAAATGTAAGTAGGATAGGTATTATTTTCTTCATTTTAAAGATGATTATGTTAAGGACCAGCAAGTTTAAATGGTTTATCTTCACAATTTATAAAGAGAAGAGCTGAGACTCACACACCAATATTCTAAACCCAGAGCTCTTGTTTCCTGACCACACTCAATTTGTCATTCATCTTCATAGTGTGCAGTGAAAATAAAAACTCTTATCCTTTCTCATATTCAATTATTAGAAAACTATATCCCAGAGTTGCAAAGGAATTTTATTCACATCATATAGAAAGTCAATAAGAGGGGTGGGCTTTTTTAAAGGACACTTTAGTGTATCTAACAAATTAGGATAGAATGATCTTTACTCTTCTCAGGGACTCCTTCCCATAGAAATCAAGACTCTTGTATAGCAGAATGGAGCCCTTCAACTTGATTTTCTGCCCTTACAGAATGTAATTCTTCCATATTTTATATGAATGTCCCCTGTTGAGGTGTATTTAAACTCCTCTGTTCCCGTTCCAGAGAAGGAAGGGTGTATTATCAAACAGTTGGAAGCAGGGAGACAACTATCATCACCGAATCTCTAAAAGGGAGAATTCTCCAGTGACCAAAAATAAAACAAAGGGAAAATGAATATTGATGTTCTCAACTAGCAGAGAAAAACAATACAGAGAAAAAGATATGGCCCTTATTTCAATCTAATCTTCTCTCTTGAGGTGTTGATTTGCCCTCAAACATTTATTAACCATTAGTTTGGGCCTTTGGAAAAATGACCAAGTCCAAGATCATGGTAAATCCATGCTTACTCTTTGGACCTTTGAATTCAAGTGGTCATCATCTCCATGCACACCAGTATCTCTATAAAACCCTAGTGCCTGTTCTTTGTATATGAAGATACTTACACTGACCTAGGAATAGGACTCATGTTTTGAGGGTTTTCCCCTCAGTAGAAATGATGAATGTGCATAGACACATCCACCCTCTTTTATTTCTTATTTAAGTCAGCAAGTGGGCATGTAGGAGAGCACTGCTTGGAATGTGGTTACAGGCTGTGGTCATGGAATTATATCAACAAAACAGGTCCACTGAAGGGTCAAACCCAGTAAGATGGTTTCATCTCCATACTTTAACCAAGTGTGCCAAATTCTGACCAGCTGCCTAGGTGGTCATTCTGAAGTAATGTGAGACAAATCCCACTCCTCACAATCCTAATGTATGATTCCTCAGAGCTCCCTGAACTGACCAAATGGAACCTCGAAACTTAGAAATGTCCAGTGACCTGAAGGTCGCAGCTTCAGAATTTCTTCAACTTTTGCCACAATTGTGAGACAGTGGATAAAGCTGTCTTCACTAGGTGTCCTTCTGGTCCTAATTTAGGAATTCAGCAAGAGATATAGGAGGGATGGCATTTAATTGAGGAAAGGAAATCTGGTTCAGGTTTTCAAAAAACCCATTATTAACATAACTTTAAACAGGGGAGCGTAGATGCACATTCTTACGTGCATATATATTATTGACTTGGAGATTATGATTATGAGATTAGGAATCTCATTTTCTTAGTAATGATGGCCTCTGATGGAGAGTTTTCATGCAGCTTTCCCATCCAATTGACCAAAGCTAGGAGACACTGACATATTTCAAGAGGATTATTTCTCCATTTCATATTGGGATAATGTCTTAACAATGTCTGACTCGGATGAAAAGAAGTAGGGTGCTATTGACATTATTTTCCTTAAATTATACTTTTCATTATCCTTGATAATTACAATGTTTCCTTTTATTAGAGAAGTTGTGGGTTTACAGAACAGTAATACCTAAAATACAGGACTCCCACATACCAACTCACCACTACCTTGTATTGGTATGGAACGTTTGTTACCATTGATGATAGCACATTTTTATAATTGTACTATTAAAGTCCATGGTTTAACTTATTTCCATAGATTTTTAAAAAATATTTTATTCTCTTACCATATACATAATCTAACATTTCCCCTTTTAATCATATTCAGATATATATTTCAGAGCTGTTAATTGCATTCACAGTGTTGTGCTACCTTTACCACCATCCATTACCAAAACATTTCCATCATTCCAAATAGGAACACTGTACATTTTAAGCCTTAACTTCCCATTTCCTATTCTCACTCCATCCCCTGGTAACTTATATTCTAGATTCTGACTCTATGAGTTGGCTTATTCTAATTGTTTTGAATAAGTGAGATCATATAATATTTGTTCTTTTGTGTCTGGCTTAGTTCACTTAACATGATGTCTTCAAGGTCATCCATGTAATCACATGTATCAGGACTCTATTCCTTTTTAGGGCTGAATAATATTCAATTGTAGGTATCTACCACATTTTATTTATCCATTCATCAGTTGCTTCCATCTTTTGGCAATTGTGAATAATGCTACAATGAACATCAGTGTGCAAATATCTGTTCGAACCTCTGCTTTCAATTCTTTTGGACATATACTTAGTAGTGGACATATGACTTAGAGTCATCTGTTAATTCTATCTTAGCTTTCTAAAGAACTGCCAAACTGATTTCCACAGCAGCTGCACCATTTTACACTGCCACAGCAATGAAAGAATGTTCTATTTCTCTGCATCCTCTCCAACACTTATTTTCTGTTTTTTGTTTTTTTTTTTTTGGTTTTTGTTTTTGTTTTTTTTTTAATAGCAGCCATTCTAATGGGTGTGAAATGGTATCTTTTGGCTTTGATTTGCATTTCCCTGATGGCTAATGATATTGAGCATCTTTTCATGTGCTTTCTGGCCATTTGTATATCTTCTTTGGAGAGATGTTTATTCAAGTCTTTGGCCTATTTTTTAATTGGGTTGTTTGTCTTTTTGGTATTAAGTTGAAGAATTTCTTTATATACTGGATATTAATCTTTTATTGGATAGTTGTTTACAAATATTTCTTCCCATTATTGCAGGTTGACTTTTTACTTTCATGATAAAGTCCTTTGAGGAACAAAAGTATTTTTTTTCATTTTGATGAGGTCCCATTAATCTAATTTTTCTTTTGTTGCTTGTTCTTTGGATGTAAAGTTTAAGAAGTCATTGCCTAACACAAGGTCCTGAAGATATTTCCTTATGCATTCTTCTAGGAGTTTGACGGTCTAGCTCATATATTTACATCTTTGATCCATTTTGAGTTGATTTTATATAAGGTGTGAGGTATGGGTCCCCTTTCTTTTTTTGCAAATGAAGATCCAGTTTTCCCAGCACCATTTGATGAAGAGACTATCCTTTTCCAATTGAGTGGTCTTTGTTACCTTGTCAACAATTAGTTGGCCATAAATTTGAGGGTTGTTTTCTGAGCTCTCAATTCTATTTCATTTGTCTATATGTCTGTCCTTGTGCCAGTACCATGCTGTTTTGATTACTGTGGCTTTGTAATAAGTTTTAAGAACAATAAGCGTGAGTCCTCCAGCTTCATTCTTCTTTTGCAAGATTGCTTTAGTATTTGGAGCCCCTTGTCCTTTCATATAAATTTGATGATTAGCTTTTACATTTCTGCAAAGAATGTTGTTGGAATTTTAATTAGGATTGCATTGAATCTATAAATTGCTTTGGGTAGGATTGACATCTTAATATTCAGTTTCCAATCCACAAACACTGAATATCCCTCCATTTGTTTAGTTCTTCTTTAATTTCTTTTAGCAATGTTTTATAGTATTTTGTGTTGAAGTCCTTTACACCCTTGGGGAGATTTATTCATAGATATTTGAGTCTTTTAGTTGACATTGTAAATGGAATTTTTCTTGATTTCTTCTTCCAATTGCTCATAAACACTATTGAGTTTGGGGGTTGATCTGGTACTCTGCCACTTTACTGAATTCATTTATTAGTTCTAAGAGCTTTGTTGTCAATTTTTTGGGATGTTCTGTATATAGGATCATACCACCTGCAAATAGGGAAAGCTTTACTTCTTCCTTTCCAATTTGGATGTCTTTTATTTTCTTGCCTAATTGCTCTGGCACGAACTTCCAGTACAAGGCTGAGTAAGAGTGGTGACAGTAGGCATCCATCCTTATCTTGTTCCTGGCCTTAGAAGGAAAACTTTCAGTCTTTCACCATTAAGGATGATGTTAGCTGTGAGTTTCTCATATATGCCCTTTATCTTGTTTAGGAACTTTCCTTCTATTACTAGTGTTATAAGTGTTTTTTATCAAGAAAGTGTGCCACATTTTGTCAAAAGCCTTTTCTGCATTGATTGAGATTATCATAGCTTAATTTTTTCCTTCATTCTGTTAATGTGGTATAGTACATTGTTTGTCTTTTGTTGAACCAATCTTGCATACCAAGTTTATATATATTTAAAAGTATAATTTTAGCAATAGGTCATATTTATTAATTGACAAAACATAATGGCCCTTGTGAACTTTTACTTAGAGTAATATAGAATTTCATATGTGAAGGGATTATCAAGCCTAAATGCTCAATCTTCTCTGCAACATTCCCCACTAATAGTCATTTACTTTTGAATGACAACACTGCTTCAAGGCAGCCTATAGCCAATGTTACTCGTGCCCTGTGGCACCACCTTCACCCACCTCTGTTTACAGCTCCATCTCAGACTCATCTGAGCTGATGGTGTCTCTGCTGGTCTACATATTTCCACGTCCTGCCCAGGTCCTTCGAGGCTGCTGAGGAGCCCACCCTGCTACTCTGAAAGTTCATTTCAGAAGTGGGGTGAGATTAAAGCCTTGGGATAACCCTCTATCAATGAGGATTGGTACAAGGTCAGCGTTGAAGCCTACCCTCCTTCAGGTGGATGATTCTGGAAGCATTCTGTGTGAGTCTCATGCACACTTATTTCAAGCTTCTTCCTTCCTTGTCAGACTCCTCCCAAATGTTCTTTTCAGTTACCTGGGATTACTTCCCAAATAAATGACCTGTATTCAAACTTTTGCCACAGACTCTAATTTTGAAAGAACCTAAACTTAAAACAGTCTATTCCATTATAGTGGGTAAGAATGTGGACTTTGGTAATATACCCAGACACTAGCTATGTGACTCTGGGCAAATTTCTTAACTTCTCTGTTTCTTTGCTTTTATTCTATAAAGCTGACCTAATGTTACCTACATTATAGGATCATTATCAGGATTAAATGCTTTAATATTTTAAAAACACTTAGAAGAGTTCCCAGCTCATGGTAAGTGCTATGTTAGCATTGTTTCCATATATATATATATATATATATATAT
>JAQZBX010086882.1:0-12940 GCA_029593785.1 Cabassous unicinctus
CGAGAGCATAGGCAGTTCCTAATAGAGGACAGATCAGTATGTCAAGTCCTCAATGTTGTTGCAAGTAACTGTGAGTCTTGTTCTTCAATGAGTGAAGCCTTGTGGTTGTCATGGGCCCTGAGGGGAGGGGGAGGGAGGAATAGAATAGATAGAACATGGGGCATTTTGGGGGTGATGGAAGTGTTCTACATGATCTTGCAATGATGGTTACAAGCCATGTTAAATTTCATCAAAATTTATAAAAATGTATGGTCCAAAATGTAAACCATAATGTAAACCATTGACAATGGTTAGTAGCTATGTTTCAATATATGTACATCAATTTTAACAAATGTACCATCCACATATAAAATGTTATTAACAGGGGAAAGGGAGAAAGGGGGAAAGGGGGAGGATGTTGGGTATATGGGAATCCCCTATATTCTGTACATGACTGTTCTGTAACCTAAAACTTCTTTGAAGACAAAATGAAAAAAGTAAGACACTGGGGGAAGAAATGGAACAAAATGTCACTGTACATACAAGACAACAGATCTTACAGTGATGAAAGACATAATGTCAAAAATGTAAAAAAATAATAATTTTCATTATTTTTATTATTCCAAAATTTTTTATTCAAAAATTTTTTATTTTATTTCTTATTTTTAAAACTATCATTATTATTTCATTTTCCTATTAATTGTATTTAGTTATTTTGTTGGCTTCATTTTTGAAGAAGTTTTGGATCACAGAAGGATTACAACAAGGACAGGGGAGGATCATTGGTGCAGGGTGTCAGTGATGGGGGATACACGGGAGGCATACATATAAGGCATAAAAATGTGCTCAAGTGTTCATGGAGCATTGTCATGGTGGGTGGAGATTCACACAATAAATGAAAGAATATTGAATTCCCATCCTGGGGAGCTCTGCCACATTCTCTAATGGAACAGCAAGAATCCCCTGAGTACAGGGGCTATGACTAGTGAAGGAGGATGGTCCATTGAGTACAGGGGCTATGACTAGTGAAGGAGACCTATAAATAGTATGAGATTTTGATATTGATATCCTTGATATTGATGACTATACTTATGAACCTTTACTTTTGAAACTGAAACTTAGCTTAATATTATAGGGTGCCTAAGGGTTACCTCCTGAGAGGCTCCTTGTTGCTCAAATGTGTCCTCTCTCTAAGCCGAACTCAGCATATAAATGCAGTACCGTCCCCCCAGCATGGGACATGACTCCCAGGGATGAGCTTCCCTGGCACCAGGGGATTACTACCAAGCACCAACTAGCAATGCAACTGGAGAAAGACCTTGACCAAAAGGGGGAAAAGTTAAAGACAAATTAGTTTATATGGCTAAGAGACTTCAAAGTGAGTCGGGAGATCATTCCAGAGGTTACACTTATGCATGTCTCAGCAGGATCTCACTGACTGCCAAAGTAAATAATACCTCAAATAGCAGGGCTCCTAAGGGCTCTGGAGACATCCAGACAGTATAGTCAGGGCAGATAGCTCAGGAGTTTGGTGCCTTGCCAGTGGGCCCTACTTTGGAATTTATGCTCCCCAGTGTGACAGAATTGGACTCATTTGTGGTTTCCCTACACCTGACCCTTCTATTTGAAACTATAATTGGTTCTAGAGTTGATAGGTGTGTCTCCAAGAGACTTAAATCTTTGGGCTGTCCATGTACCAGCTGGACCCTGAATCTCAACAGAGTTGCAACACCTATTCCCCAGTTCATTGGACTTACCCAGGACAACTAACAAGGAGATGATGATGGACGACCATCCCAAGGAACCAAGAGAGTCTACAACTGCAAGCAAGATAGTCCCATTCATCTGCCCTATAGGATCAAAGCCCCCTCTCTATTAGAGGTGGAGTGAGCATCACCATCCCAGAATCCTCAAGGGTATGGAATGAACTATGGACCAAAGTAGACTTACTGTTATTCTGCTATAGACTTATTATAATTCTAGGAATGTAAGAACTTATATCATTGATGTGGAGGCAGTGGCCACTGGAGGGTCTGAGTCAGGAAGAGGGAAAAACAGGTGTAATATGGGGACATTTTTGGGAATTGGGAATTGTCCTAAATGACATTGCCATGACATATACTGGCCATTACATATCTTGCCATAACCTACAAAATTGTGCAGGAGTGTGTAAACTACAATGTAAACTATAATTCATGTGTATTACTCAGGGTTCTCTAGGGAAACAGAGTCAACAGGAGAGACCTATAAATAGTATGAGATTTTATAAGAGTCTCTCACTTGACCATGGGGGTGCACAAGTCCAGGTTCTGCAGGCAGGCTGCAAACCAGGAGCTCCAATAAAAGTCCAATGAAGGTCCTCGATGAGTTTCCGGGAGACGTTGGCTGTCCAAAGAGGTGGGAAATTCTCTCTGAATGCTGAAATCACTTCCCCTTTTAAGGCATTCAACTGATTGGATAAAGAGTCACTCATTGCTGATGACAATCTCCCTGGTTGATGCAGATGTAATCAGCCATCTATGCAGTAAACTCATCAATGACTAAAGCCTGTAAGTGTCCTTGTATTACCATTAACCCAGTGCTTGCTTGACCAAAGAACTGGGCACAATTACCTGACCAAGTCGACACATTAGCCTAACCATCACACCATGCTTAGTGGCAATGCTCCAAAATGTTTTCATCAAATGTAATGAATGTACCACACTAATGAAGGATGTTGTTAATGTGGGAAAATGTGGGAGGCGTAGAGAGTAGGGCACATGTGAATCCCATTTATTTTTTATGTAACATTTATGTACTCGAAGTATCTTTTAAATATATATGTATATATTTTAAAAAGAAAGAAAACACCTGAACTTTCTTCCAAATGAAGTTGACTTCCACTTGATTGCAGAATTCAAGATTTCTCAATGACAATACAGAAGCAAAAGCAGTGCATAAAACTTTACAAATTGCTTGTGCTCGTTCCAGGCTGTTAAACTGATAAACCCATAGGCTGTATTCTTCATTGCTTGTGTCTGTGGTTTTCAAAGCAAATAAGCTTTTTCCTGCCTCCAGACCATCATCCTATCATACCATCCAGATGATTAAATATAAAGCATGCCTATGCAGAACATCATACTGATCTGATGATGCTTTTATACCATACTTGGAAACTCTCATGATAAATTCTTCCTCCAGAGGAACAAAAGAGCTCAGTGGTTCAGCGCCTGTTTTGCATGTACTAGGTCCTGGGTTCAGTTCCTGGTACCTAAAAAATAAAAATAATAATCAAAAAAAGGCAACTCCCATATTGCTGGGCAACATTTATATTATTTATCAGGTCTGGTGGCCCTTCAAGACTTTTTCCCTCAGGGACTTTCAGTTTCTCGATGGCACCAACATATTTTATTCAAAATTCTGCACAGGTATCTGAATTACTGTTGCTTTGTCGTGAGTTTTTTGTAGAACCCATGTCGAGGTTGGCTACAGTACTGGATGGTGAAAATCCCCCAAAGGTGGAATCTACAGACTTGCTCTTAGTACAGATTTCACTACTTTGGAAACTGCTACTACTGTGTCATTTTTTTTTTTTTTTGTCTTTCCGAAACATTTTCACCATAGCTTGATCCAAAGACGCTCCCTATAGAACTGAATGCTATTTTATTGTCTTCCAAAGCTCTACAGACAGCAGTCTACCCAAATAGCTTCCCTTCTTTCTGACACGATCAATTCATTTAGGAAAAACAATGTATTTCAAAACCCCGTACCCAGCTCTGGAGCCACTTTTGGTTTGGATCAGAGAGGGACCGTAGTAGCAGCCGGCTCTTCAGTTCTAATTCCAGTGCCAGCTTTTCGGCGCTCCTATGAATATTAATTTTAATTGTCACAAGAGTGCTATAAGATAGGTATTGTTATTATCCCCATTTTACAAAAGAGGAAACTTTGACACAAAGAGATTTAGAATCTCAGTGAATGACATTGTCTTTTTACCCAAATACCCAAGCCAGAGACCCAAAAAGAATCTTGTATTCCTTCTTCTTTTTCCTTGATGTTTAATCAATTATCAAACCCTGTTGGTTCTTCTATTTTAGTTTTGCTGGCTTCATCCCCTCCTCTCCATTACCTCTTTCTCCAGAATCTGTGCCTTTGCCTTACTTCAGATCCTCACCATCGCTCAGCCAGACTCTTAAAATAATCTCCTAACTGGTCTTCTTGCCTCAATCTTAACCTCTCCCTACTCCCAACACTTCAATCATCTACCACCTTTCTGCTAGAGTGCTCTTCCTGAAATGCAAACCTGATCTTGTTATTATTATACATAAAGTCTTTCAGTGGATCCCCTTACCTACCTCATTGTTCTTTCTGCAGGGGACCCAAGTATGCTAAACCCCATGGGTTCCCACCACATGACATTCAGCTTCATCTCCCCCCACTGTTTCCATACACTCTTGCCAGGCATTCAAACACCTCCATGAATGCCATGTGCAAAAGCCTTTTGCTCATGCATTTTCTCTGCCACTTCTTTCTTTGAGTAAACTACTGCTCACCCTTTGAAACTGCACTGTCAAATATTGTAGCCACTAGTCACATGTGGCTACTGAACACTTGCTATGTGGCAAGTCCGAATTAAAATGTTCTATGCTGTAAGAATACATTGGATTTCAGATATACTATGAAAAAAAGGGTAAAATGTCATAAATTTTATAATGATTAAACATTGAAATGACAATATTTTTATATATTGTGATAAATAAAATAACTTATTAGAATTAATTCTGTTTCTTTTTACTTTAAAATATATATATTGCTAATAAAGAATTTAAAATTACACAAGTGACTTGAATTTGTGACTTACATTATATTTCTATTGGGTAGTGTTGCCTCAAAACCTTACCCAGAATAAAGCTGTACCTTTCATGACAATCACAGCCAATCCATCCCAGGACGACCCAGTGCCAGGACCACATCTTGTTCACAAACTACAGAGTTGTAGAATTGAGGTATGCTTCTGGGAGAATTGAATAATATACAGTTCAACCTCACCGCCTGCTGCTGAGGTAGGATGACTGGAAATCACTGTAGTCACACATGCTGAACACCATCCTCAAGGCACCATTTACTGCTTCTGCCAACACTCACACAGAAGAGTGACCACCAATTATTGGAGGAGACAGAGTGATCTCATGTCTACATGAGGTTCCAAAAATCCCTCCAGAATTCCCTGGCATGAGTGTGGGGAGATATAAACCTGCCCAGGGCTGAGATATGGTGTACTCAGGATCATGATGGATGTTCTTCTGCAGAAGGTTCTCTGGAGGTTTAACCATGATAAGAACTGATCTGAAGATCTCTGTGTCTAGACAAGGAAATGGAAAACATTGATTCTAATTTTCCATGCATTGATATGTTTAATAATATTTATATATACTATATTAAAGGTAATGGACTGAATTAAAAACAAAACAAAACCTTACCCAGTAATCACACACACACACCCCAGAGAGAATGAACAACTCCTTTGTGCCTTCACTTTCACTTGCAAATACCACTTTTATGGCTCTTATCACATTTTTGATAATAATTTGTTTGACAAGAAAAGGGTTACTCTCTCCTTTGCCCTCATCATTGGGTGAGATGAATACCCATCCACTTTAGGGATACTGACTAAGAAGCCAAGAAAATATATATACTGTAACCGTTGGCCAATTTGATGTAATTATGAATTCCAAAAATATAATTAGATCATGCTTGTAAACTGATCTGTTAAT
Source organism: Cabassous unicinctus (assembly GCA_029593785.1). Classification (NCBI taxonomy): domain Eukaryota; kingdom Metazoa; phylum Chordata; class Mammalia; order Cingulata; family Chlamyphoridae; genus Cabassous; species Cabassous unicinctus. The sequence goes on from JAQZBX010086882.1 coordinate 5,730, forward strand.
CTGGGCATGATTAGGTTATGATTAGGGCATTGAGCCCCACCCTTTGGTGGGTGGGGAATCAAATATAAAAGGCATGGCAAGAATAGTTTTGAGAAGCAGTCTTTGAGAAGCAGCTTTGATGTTGGAAAGAAGGCCCCAGGAGAAGAGAAGCGAACCGTTCGCCTGATCGCCTACAGCTGACCTTGTGGAGGAAACAGGAGCTAAGCCCGGAGAGAAACGCAGCCCTGGGAAGAGAGGAACCCAAGAAGCCTGAACCCTGGGCAAATGTTGGCAGCTGTCTTGCTCCAACACATGACAATGGACTTTGGTGAGGGAAGAAACTTATGCTTTATGGCCTGGTAACTGTGGACTTCTACCCCAAATAAATACCCTTTATAAAGACCAACCGATTTTTGGTATTTCACATTAGCACTCCTTTGGCTGACTAATACATACACTAAGATCTTTGGCAAGATAGAGATAAGAGACAGTGACCCTCATGGCATAATATGCTACAGAGACATCAATATTAACAAAATATATCTTGTAGATGTTTTACTCTGGGGTTGAACTTGGAGGGGCTATTTTCCTTCAGCTCCTCCTTTCACAGGCATGATCTGAAAGATCTAAAGAGCACACCATCACCACCATCACCACCCCAACATGAAAAAACATCCCCTCTTCCATCATAGAAACAATCAGCTAGAATGGTTCATCCCACCCAGCCTGACAAGTCAGAGAGAAGAGAGGAAAATGTTCAAGACAGAGTAGCTTATCTAATAGATAAGGTACTCAGGGGGACAATTAAAGAACTATTTTACTTCTTCCCCTGAACTCCTTGTATGTATGTTTGATACATAATAGTAATATTATTTTCTGGTAAGGGACTGAAAGTTCCTGCCTTTCCAAACCTTCAAGGCCACAGCCAAGAGGTTACATTTGTTTGATTGGTCTTCCCTTCTAGATGTGCAGCAGGGATCACACCTTATACAACCTTGTATCCACAGTACTCATCAGTCCTGACACAGAGCAGGTGCCCAATAAATGCCAAATGAATGACTGGTTAGAGTGGGGAGGGGGTAATTCTTTACACAAGCAGATAGGCTTCTGGCCATAGAACTAGTCCACCCCAGGGAGAAAGGTCAGGCTGGGCCAGAGAGCCACAGGATGTACAAAAGTCTGGTGGGAGTGGGAAGCAGAGGGAGCATGAGAAGGATAAATGGTTCATTATAAAGCCTGAGTTGAGTCAGTTGGTGAAATTCATATCCTCCTGTTTCGTATTCTATTGTCTCACTAGCTATTGCACAGTGCTGACATCTATCAGGTCCCTGGGCAAATTTTCTTTTCTTCTATAATTTCAGCTCCATCTAAAGCACCACCATAACACCAGCTCAATGGCCCTGACTTCACAAATCACACACCTTGCTTCTGTTTTAAATAAGACATTGTTTTATCTGGTTGATTGGACTGGCTCAGGTCAGGTAGCAATAAAATGCTGGTGTATGGCCCTTTAATGCAGTCAATTCTTTGGAATTTTTTTCCTCTCCTAGAATCCTGAAAATGAATTAACAGTGGGTAATACAAAAATGAACATCTTTTTTTGTCAACATAATGTCAACCTAATGGCAGTGCTTCACACTCACACTCATGGAATTTGTAAGCTGGAAGGAAGTGTAGAGATTACTTTTTTTTCCCAGGTAAAGAAATTTGCGCCTAGAGAGTGATGTGGGTCACAGTAAGTTAGGACTCGAACGGGGTGGGGGGAGGGGGGGTGCTTTTCCTTCTGCTGCTCACCTGCAGGTGCACCCATACCCCACCAGTCCGGGACATGTCCAACCCACACCTCTCTGCATTTTCTGTGCCACTAGGGCCCGCTGAATAGCTCTTAAATCATCTGTATTAGAAGGTGAAAAATGGATAGACACAGATTTTTTTTACAAATTTGTTTTCTTTGGAATATGCTGGGTGATTTTTTAAAAACTCTGATTCTTAGTGGTGCTGACTTTAAATTTGCTGCATTAACTCAGGGCTAATGAGACGGTTCAGAAGCAGGCGAGCTAACCAAGAATTTGCGGTAAACAGAGCCGCCTATTGATGGGCTGCATGGTGAGCTGGGTTTGACTATTAATCAGCCCCAAATCATCTAAGTATCACCAACAGGCACTGATTGGGCACCTACTGTGTACCTGGTCTGAAGAAAGGGATCATCCACAGTCGCCTATTTAAGAGTTGAGTTGCTGCCCTCCATCCCTCAACTGGCCCAGCGAGCCTTACTGACCGCCAGTAACAGGGACTTCTAATCCTCATCCCTTTTCTGACCCTAACTTGGGTTGTGACTCTGGGCAAGAATGTAAAATTCTCCAAAAAGGGTGGCCTATGGCTTCGAAAGCAAAAAAAAAAAAAAACAACGAAAAAAAGGGATAGTCTGGGAAAAGGTATTTTTGGAGACTGGAGGAAAAAAATACCCAACGCACGTGCTGTGAGCTGCTCTGCTGGTTCCCTGGCCCGGGAGTCACGTCCCACTCCCCCTAGGCGGAGGCTGCCAACTGCCTACCCCACGGGCTCCCGGGTCTGGTCCTGGGGAGTCCAGGCCGCGGAGGCCAAGGGGCGCCTTTCTCTTTAAGAGCCCCACAGGCAATCCTGATTGGCTGTAGCTATGCAGGTCTTTCTTCTCCGGCTCCCTCGGAGTGCTCCCTCCCCCGTCGCTTTCCCTGCTCCCTTTCCCCAATCTCCCTCCACCCTCCTCTGCTCTCCCTCCCGCCCCTCGCAGTCGCCTCCTCTTCCTCGCAGCCGAGTTCAGCCCCAGCAGCTGCATGGGTGAAACGCCAGCAACAGATGCCGGGCGCCAAGATAGAGCATCCCTCGGCTATGCTGAAAGCCTGAAGAAGAGAGAAGGGAGCCAAGAGAAGGGCTGGGAAGGCGGGGACGGGAGGTGCAGAGAATCCCCACTAAAAGGCAGAGGCCCCCGCCCCCACCGGAGAGCTCCGCGCAGGGAGTCTGTCGCTGCTGCCGCCGCGCCGGACCTCTCCCCAGCCATGCCGGGCCCGGCCATCGACGGGGAGAAGGTCCCCTTCTCCGACGCGAAGAAGGAAATCTGTGCCGGGGTCGAAGCCTCAGAGGGCGGCGGTGGCCAGGAAAGGCCAGGCGGGCGCGGGCGGCGGCAGAATATCGTTTGGAGGAACGTCGTCATGATGAGCCTGCTCCATTTGGGGGCCGTGTACTCCCTAGTGCTTATCCCCAAAGCCAAGCCGCTCACTCTGCTCTGGGGTAAGTCTCGCCGGCGCCCCCTGCGCCTGCGGCATGGGGCGCGCGAGGTAGTCGGTCGCGTCTCGACTGCCCGCCGTGCCGAGCGCTCTCTGCGCTCCCCGCACTCCCGCACCTCTCCTCTCTCCCCCCGACCCCCTTGGAATCCAGTTCTCGGCCCTTTTGGGACGGGCAGGTATTTGTGTCCAGGTATTTTCAACTTCTACCTCCCTCGCTGTCCGCTTGAGTAAGCGCTTTTGCCGGTCTCCGAATGGAGAGCCGGGAGGGAGTCGGTGTCCTGCGGCGCCACGGGTGTGCTCAGAGGCGCGCCAAGGGAGATGCTGGGCACCGTCTAAACCCCGCTCCGAGGGAGGGAAGGAGGACAGACAAGATGGTTGGTTACCAGTGCGGGTCCCAGGGGCGTTCAGTCTACGCCTTTCAACTTCTCCGTCTCCTCCGAGGACCACCGGCCGTGGAGCCGAACTAAGGACAAGAAGGGGAGTGGAGGGGGAATGAGAGACCCGGCACAGGATAGAGTCTTGGTGTTCGCACACGACATGGAAGAAACCAGTCCCTTTCCTGCTTCTCCAAGGCCCCTGACCCTTCCCCTTCCCCTTCCACCCTCACCCCGGATCGTGATATTCTTTTCCTAGTTGCAGTTCTCCGGTCCTAGAAGTTTCTGGGCCAGAAAACCGAGCCCACGGTCCGAGCGCTCTGCCCCCAACACAAAGCTCTCCCTGTGGCAGTGCAGAGCCACCTCCAGGTCCCTATCCCCCTCTGGCCTGCTCTGGTCTGTTTCTCGTACCTGTGGCTCCCCTGCCACCCTCTTTCCTTGCACCCCCACCCCTACTGGCAGGAGAGGGAGCCTAGGAGTTGACTCCCTACTAGGACCCCGGGCGCTCTGAGCCGGCCCTGCTTGACCCAGTCGCTGATCTCTGAACCACTTCTCAGCCCCTCTGGTCACCGTAACTGGTTTTGGCCTCTGTCACTGTAGTAGCAGCAGCCACGATAAAAGGCTCAGGCATTGATATCCTGGACTGCGAATTTGGCTAGGTAATCCAAGAAGTCCTCTCTGCTCCTGTTTCTGAGATCTCTAAGAAATGGGGCCAGAGAAGCACAACCTGCTTTTGTTTCCAGAGGGGAAGAGGAAAAAAGAAAATTAAAAAGATCTCTTTCTACAAAGCTCCTTATTTTACAAAACGCCAGCTTCAAATGTGTAGGTAGATAATGGGGCCACTTGGACTCCAAGCCTTCCCTTGAAACCTGTGCAGTCCCTGCTCTTGGAAGCAAACACCTGGAGAATGCGGGTACCTCTTAGAGGGGTGTGACTGAGGGAGGGAAAGTAGAGTTGAGGGATGATGAGGGAAGGAGGGATCTTTGGGAATCCCTGCAGCCTTTAAAATCTCCCCAAAGCTCCTGAAACTTCCTGCCTCTCGCCTTATTGCCCCAGGGCCTCCAGAACTCCATTCTCCCCCAGCTTCTGGGGGCAGAGTTGCATGCTAGACTTCAGAGCCCACCTACCTCTTAGGGGATTAGGGTTTATCTTTAATAGCTGTAGTGTCAGAGAGTGCTCAGAAAAGAATGAGCACTTAAAATATTATCTTACATGCCTGGATTCCAAAAAGTCCACAGGCTCCAGTATTACAACCCCTGAACCCTGCTGATCCTGGCACCCTGCCCACAACCACAAAGACAAGGCTCTTCTCTCCGGGTTCACCAAGTCACCTTTCTGGGGAAAGACAGAATCTTTGTTCTGAAAGACCTTGGCCAGAGGAGACCTCCTTTGGTCTCAAATGCCTCCAGCTTCCTCAGAGAAGTTAACACAAGAGCAGGGATCTGGTTTCCCCTTTGCGTGAAACCCGTCTTTGTACCTCCCTGGATATTCCTCTGCCTTAGCTTCTCTTCATCAGCTCTGTGATCTAAATTTTGATTCTCTCTCTACCTGTCCTTCATTGCTTTCCTTTAAAAAAAATTAAATTTTTTAAAAAATTAAAAAAGAGCAATGGTGGATGTTAAGTTTGAAGTTCCAAAATTATGACTTAGAAACAATCCAAACAAATGGATCTTATCTGATGAGCTTCTTTTGAGAGAAGAAATAAGGGACAGTCAGAGATGAGCTAAGATCAGTTGCAGAGATGGCTAGGCTATATAGTGCAACCAAGAGAATAGGGGTTATTTTCAGTGAAGTGCATGATGTCTTGATGCACAAATTTTCCCCCACTGGGTGCCCCTTTCTTCCACCTCTCCCACTGTCTCTGCCTAGCTTTAGGGCTGAGTTCATGCATCAATGGGCTGCTCATCCACTTCAGGGACCTGAGTTGTCAAGGAGATAGGCTTAGCCCATCCATCATTTGCCACCTTCCACCCCAGGTAAGGTTGCCCTGGAAACAAGAGGCATCCATGCAGTGCACCCAGTAGAGGATGTGCTAGGTGTGCAGTATGCAGGGAGTAATTTGCATGGTAGTAAAATGTCACCCATGAAAGATCCATCAAGTTCTTCAACCTAAGCTCCCCCTTTGCCTAACACCCTCCCCACCCTGCACACACACACTTTTTGTAATTCTCCTTGGAACCAAAGCAAGTTATTTTCCCTTTTTATCCTTTCAGTTTCCTGAGTGGCTGTCAGAACAGAATACTCTCGGTGCCCTTAGGTCCTGAGGGATGAGTCTATGAGTTTTGAGGACAGAAAGCAAACTCCAGTTGAAGGAAAAATATCGCCTGAAGGCTTGAGCTCATCAGAATGCCTGCTTTGAAGGTTGTTCGTCCAAGCAACAGCTAGTCAGTGCCCTGAATCCCAAGACGGGTGGAGCAGGGGAGCCTCAATCAGCAGTCATGGTATTGAGGTAAAAGTCCCAGGGCTCCTTCCCAGTGTAGGTTTCCCTGATTGTCTCCAGGCATCCGAGCTATTGGGTTCCAGAAATGTCTGGGACTTTTCTGGTTTCTCTCTAAATGTCATCCAAGTCCTCTAAATGTATCCCATGGGGACATCATTTTTTTTTTTCATTCATGGGATAACTTCAGTGACAATACTTTGGGCACACAAAGTAGTCATACCCTGCTGCTCCCTTCAGTGGGTCCCCATCCTTCTTCCATCCTGCCCTGGGGCAGATATGGCTATTGTGTAGGCTGGTACAAGAATCCCTGGTGCCCTTTTGTTGCTGGAGCAACTGGACCATCCTGGGTGGGATTCTGACTATGGCGAGGAAGCTGCAAGGTAGCAGGGATTAACAAGGCAGCTGGGGTCAAGAGAGGCTGGGGTTTAGAATGTTGTGGTCCACCAGTCAAATTCTGTCAAATTCTGAGAGTTGCCCAAAGATGGGCTATCTTCTGTTAGGCCTCAGGTCACCTGCATCCATGGCATGGTATGGTCCTCATGTTTCTTTTGGGTTGTACTCTAAGGTTGTTGAGGATCCCCAAGAATATGTGGCCACAGACTTCTATCTTGCCTCCAGGTTTTTTAAAGTGAGCAAGGCTTAGTAGAGAAAACATCTGGATGTGAATCCTTGCTTTCTTACTTACTTACCAGCTGCATGGCCTTGGACAAGTTAACATCTCTAAGCCTGTTTTCTCCTTTGTAAAATGGATATAATAACATTACTTGCTCATAAAGTTGTGAGAATTAAATTAGATAATATATGTAAAGCACTTAGCACAGTGCCTGACTCGTGATTGGCATTTAGTAATTGTTAGCTGTCATTACTATTACTGGTCCAAGTACTGACTCTTTTTCTTCCGTAGAAGGGAAGAGACACCCTGCAGCTCAATAGATGCCAAAAGCTGGCACAGAACTTGGCTTTGTCACCTCCCTTGCATGGAAAAGCTTGTTTTGGCTTTGGAAACAGGGTTCTCTCTCAAATTTATCAAGGAGGTATAAACACAAATCCTTCCTTTCCTTCCTCTTTCCCTCATATCTTTCTCTTTGTCCTTATTCTGGCTTCCCTCTCTTCTATTTTCTTCCTCAAAAAAAAAAAAAAAATCACAATTTCATA
>JAQZBX010086883.1:0-12938 GCA_029593785.1 Cabassous unicinctus
AAAAAAAAAAAAGAAAAGAAAAGAAACAAAAGTCATCCAAATTGGAAAAGAGAAAGTAAATCTTTTACTTTTCCCATATGACAGGATTATATAATTAGAAAATCCCAAAATATCTACAAAAAACTATTAGAGTTAATAAATGAGTTCAGCAAAGTGGCAGGATAGAAAATCAACATGCAAAAATCAGTAGTGTTTCTACACACTATGAATGAGCAAGCTGAAGAGGAAATCAATAAACAAATTCCATTTACAATATCAAAAAAGTCTAAAATATCTAGGAATTAATTTAACCAGGAATGTAAAAGATCTGCATTTGGAAAACTACAAATCATTTCTAAAAGAAATTAAAGAAAGGCAAACAAATGGAAGGATATTCCAAGTCAAAATGCATTAAAGACTTAAACATGATCCATGACCATAAAATGCCTAGAAGATAATGTAAAGAAACATCTACAAGACATTCTAGTAGGTGGGGAGGGGGTCTGTCTTTTAAACCTCAAACTCAAAGCACAAGCATCAAAGGAATTAAGTCAATGAATGTGATCTCCTCAAAATTAAACACTTTTGCTCCTCAAAGGACTTTGTGAAGAGGGTAAAAACGCAGCTTACTCAATGAGAGAAAATATTTGGAAATCACACATCCATCAAGGGTCCAATATCCATGATATATAAAGAGATCCTGTGACTCAGCAATAAATAGCAAATGATCCGATTAAAAAATGGGCTAAAGCCTGAAACAGACATTTTTCTAAAGAAGAAATGCAAATGGCAAAAAGAAAAACTCATGAAGAATATATTCATCACTGGCTGTTAGTGAAATGCAAGTCAAAGCTACAATGAAATATCATTTCACACCTTCTAGAATGACCACTATTATCAAAACAGAAAATAACAAGTTGGGAGAGGATGGGAAGAGATAGGAATGTTTATTCACTTTTGGAGGGAATTGCACAGCCACTGTGGCATTTCCTGTTTGTTTAGCATTTCCTAAGGTAGTTAGTTATAGTTTTCCCATGTGACCCAGTAATAACAGTACTAGGTATCTACCAAGAAGAACTGAGATCAGTGACACGAACAGGTATCTGCGCGCAAGCCTTCATAGTGACATTATTCATAATTACCAAAAGTTGGGAACAACCCAGGTGTCCAACAACTGACAATTGCATAAAGAAACTTTGGTATATTTACATGATGGAATATTATTCAGCTGTAGGAATAAATGAAGTCGTGAATCACATGACAGCATGCATGAACCTGGAAGACATTATGTGGAGTGAAGCAAGTCAGGCACAAAAGGACAAATATTGTATCATTTCATCATTATCATCTAAACATTATGAGCAGACTCATGTAGTTAATAGCTAGAAATCTGTCATCAGAGAATAGCATGTAGTTAGAGAATGGAAAGCTGAGTTTTAAGATGTGCAGAATTGGTAAAAATTTGTGAACTTTAAAAAATATTTATTTTTTATTTTTAAAAAAGATACTTTAAAAAGATTACATAAATGTTGCATAAAAATATAGAGGGTTTCCATGTGCCCCACTCCCTACATCAACCCCATTTTCCCATATTAACAACATCCTTCATTAGTGGGATACATTTCTTACAAATGATGAAAACATTTTGGAGCATTGCCACTAAGCATGGATTATAGTTTCCATTGTAGTGTACATTGTCTCCCACACAATTTGTAGGTTATGGCAAGATATGTAAAGTCTTGTATCTGTCATTGTAATATCATTTAGGGCAATTTCCAAGTCCCCAAAATGCCCCCTATTACACCTGTTTTTCCCTCTCCCTCTCTTCAGAACCTCCAATGGCCACTGCCTCCATATCAATGATATTTCTTCCATTGCTAGAATCACAATAAGTCTATAGCAGAACACCAGTAAGTCTACTTTAGTCCATAGGATTCCTCAGTCCTAAGTTCTGGGATGGTGATGCCCACTCCACCTCTAATTGAAAAGAGGTCTTTGATCCCATGGGGAAGATGGATGGGACTCTCTCGCTTATAGTTGTAGACTCTTTCAGTTCTTAGAATAATCGAATATCATCCTCTCCTCGATAGTTTTCCTGGGTGAGTTCAATGAACTGGAGAGTAGGTATTGCAACTCTGTCGAGATTCAGGGCCCAGCTGGCACATGCACAGCCCAAAAATTTTAGTCTCTTGAACATACACCTATCAACCCTAGTATTAGTTATAGATTAAAATAGAAGCATTTCTATTTGAAATGCTTCTATTTGAATTTATCTTATAAATAACCTTTATAAGAAGTTATTTTTAAAATTGCTATTGTGTTTCAATCTTGTAAACCTGAAACCTGACTTATCTTAGTGTATGATTTTACTTAGTGTAAAGATCTAAATTTGGAAGTACACTCACATGCACACATTCATGCATGCACACACACAGAGGTATGTGTGTGTGTGTGTGTATATATATATATATATATATATATATGTATGTATGTATGTGTATATATATATATATGCATTGTTTTTTGTTGTTATTCTTTAAAAAAAAATTTTTTTAAAGATACTTAGATACATAAATGTTAGGCAAAAATATAGGGATTCCTATACGCCCCACCTCCCATACTGCCTACAACCTCCAAAATAAACATCTTTCATTAGTGTGGCACATTCATTGCAACTGGTAAACACATCCTAGGGCTTTGCCATTAAGCATGGACCATAGTTCACATTGTAGACCACACTCTCTCCCACACAGTTCTGCATGGTATATGCTGATATAAAATGCTCTATAGCTGTCATTGCAATGCCACACAAGACAATTCCCAAGTCCTGAAAAAGCCCCTGTATTACAACTGCTTTTCCCTCTCCCTGCCCCCAGAGCCTCCAGTGGCCACTGTCTCCACATCAGTGTTGTAATTTCTTCCATTGCTTGAATCACAATATGTATATAATAGAATACCAGTAAGTACACTCTAGTCCAAAGCTCTTTGCCCTATCCTGAGGAGTCTGGGGTGGTGATTTCCATTCCACCTCCAATTGAGAGGGGGCTTATATCCCATGGGGAAGTGGGAAGGGATTATCCTACATGCAGCTGCAGACTCTCTCCATTCCCTGGGATGGCTGCTGTCCATCATCATCTCCCTGCCAGTTATACTGGGTAAGTCCAATGAGTGGTAGAGTAGGAGTTGCTGCTCCACCAAGGTTCCAGGCCCAGCTGACACATGGAGAGCCAAAAGACTTGAGTCTCTGGATATGCACCTACAAACTCCAGCTGCAAATATAGGTTTAAATAGGAGGGACAGATGAGACATGTACAGGGAAAACATGATTGAATTTAGAGGGAATGGGCAAATTCCCAGAAACTCACAAGCAGCCTACATTGAGAAAAGAAGAAATTGATGAATTCAACAGTCCAATTACAAAAACAGAGACTCAGTCATCAAAAACCTCCCAACTAAGAAGTGCCCAGGACCAGACAGCTCCCAGGTGAATTCTATCAAACATTCCAGAAAGAGCTAACACCAATAATGCTTTAGCTCTTCCAAAAAATAGAAGTTGAAGGAACATTGCCTAACTCATTCTATGATGCCAACATTACCCTAATACCAAAGCCAAACAAAGATACTACAAGAAAGGAAAATTACAGATGAATTTCTCTAATGAATTTAGATGCTAAAATCCACAAGAAAATACTTGCTAATCGCATTCAACAACATATCAAAAGAATTATTCACCATGACCAAGTGGGTTTCATCCCGGGTATGCAAGGATGGTACAACATAAGAAAATCAATCAGTATAATACACCATATAAACAGATTAAAAGAATATAATCAAATGTCATCTCTATAGATGCAGAAAAAGTATTCGACAAAATACAGTACCCTTTCCTGATAAAAACACTGCAAAAGATAGGAATAGAAGGAAACTTTCTGAACATGATAAAGGGTATATATGAAAAACCCAAAGCTAACATCATCTTCAATGGTGAAATATTAAAAGCCTTCCCTCTGAGATCAGGAAAAAGAAAAGGATGCTCACTATCTCCACTCCTATTTAACATTGTCTTAGAAGTACTTGCTCAAACACTGAGGCAAGAAAAAGATATAAATGGCATCCAAATGGGAAAAGAAGAAGTAAAATTTAATTATTTGCAGACAACATGATCGTATACATAGAATGCCCTGAGAAATCTACAACAAAGCTTCTAGAACTTATAAAGGAGGTCAGTCAAGTCACAGGCTACAAGATCAATGCTCAAAAATCAGTATCATTTTTTTACACCAGTAATGAGCAATCTGAGGAGGAAATCAAGGGAAAATACCATTTATGATAGTAACTAAATGTGTCAAATACCTAGGAATAAATTTAACTAAAGATATAAAGGACTTAGGTACAGAAAACTACACAACACTGTTAAAGGAACTCAAAGAAGGCTTTAATAAAAGGAAGAATATTCCTTTTTCATGGATAGGAAGACTAAACATCATCAAGATATCTATCCTACTCAAACTAATCTACAGATTTAATGCAATCCCAAAAAAATCAGGACTGTATGTTTTAATGAGTTGGAAAAACTAACTATAAAATTTATTTGGAAGAGTAAGAGGCCCTGAATTGCCAAAGACCTATTGAAAAAGAAAAATGAAGTTGGAGGTATCATGCCTCCTGACTTTTAAACATACTACAAAGCTAAAGTGGTCAAAATTGCATGGTATTGGAACAAGGATAGACATACTGACCAACGGAACTCAATTGAGAGTTCTGATATTGATCTTCACTTATAGGGTCATCTGATATTTGACAAGGACACAAAGCCCACTCAGTTGTGAGAGAGTGGCCTCTTCAGCAAATGGTGCTTGGAGATCTGGATATCCATATCCAAAAGAATGAGAAAGAAACACCATCTCACACCTTATACAAAAATCAACTCAAGATGGATCAAAGATCTAAATATAAGAGCCAAGACCATGGCCTTGGAAGACAAAGTTTGTAAAGATTTTGAAAGGAATAGAAATGTTGAAAGCACATCATAGGGTTTCTAATTCTTAGTGCTAACATATGTTTATGATAGTGATTTTTTTTTTCTTTATTTTTTGGAGTAATGAAAATGCTCTAATATTAATTAACATAATGAATGCATAACCAGGTGATTATCTAAATATCATTGATTGTACACTGTAGATAAATTATATGGTTTTTCAACAAGAAAAGTAATAGGGTGAGTGGGGAAAAATACACCAAATGTAAGATATAACTATAGATAGTAGGAATATTTTGAAAATGCTACTTCATGGATTTTAACAAAAGTTTCAAAACAATGCAAGATGATGGTGGTGGGGTGAAATATAAGAGCCTTGCATAATGTTATGCACGTTTGTTTTGTAAGTTTATAACTTTTACTATGTACTTATTGTTTATGTATTTTCATGTATGAATGATATACTTCAATAAATTGTTTTTAAAATGAAAAAGATGTGTTCTATTCACATCCAAAATACATTCATTTCATCACAATCTCCTAAATTCTTAAGTCATTTCAGAAACATTGCTAAGTACAAAGTTTCATTAAAATTTGCTGTATATGTGGCCTGTGCTGGAACACAATTCCCTTATATCTGTGGATTTGTGAAACCTAGTAAACAATTTATCTGCTTCCAATATACAATGGATGGACAGACATAAGATAACCATACCCATTCCAGAAAGAAGTCATTGGAAGGAAAACAGATGTCAAGGTTCCCCCAAATTTCTAAAACTCATCAGTGCAAATGACATTAGATTTCCAGGTCTGAGAGTAACCTATGGACCAATGTTTTGTCCTCCAGTCTTCATAACATAGTAGCCCTTCCATTTCCAAGGACTTGTGCAGTGTCCTTCTTCTCCCCCAAACAGCAGGCTAAAGGCCCTCCCATCTGACACTGGTTTGCAGCTAGGCTCTCCCTGAACAATGAGGCACAAGGCCCACCCTGTCAATGTATTGAAGCAGATGTTCTGCTCCTTAAAAATGCAAGGGTAAACCTGCCCTATCCACATATAGGTGGGACTGCTCTCTTGGCATGAGGAAATCTCTTCATTCCAGAACTTGACTCCCATGGTTCTGCTATTGAATTCATTCTTCCTTTAGTTCATCCCTTCTCTGTTACTATCAGTCCAGGCTGGCAGTGGTTCTGCTCAGACAAATTTTGTAAATATTTTGTCAGCTTTGCAAGAAAATCATAGGGTTCCATATCATCAAACAACACATTCCACAGGTCCTTCCTGAAAAGCAATATTTCAAATCCTAACTTTTTTCACTGTAATGGCTGACTGGATCCATGTTCAGTTAAATTTCCACTTGGAGCCTTAATCTCCAAGGACTCATTCCTGAAGCACAGAAATTTCCCTCATAGAGCCACTTCTAGCCATTGTCTCAGAGCACACCATCTGGATAGACTTAGAGTTTTGCAAACCATTAATTTCTAGCTTCTTTTTATTCAAGAGTTCCTTTCTCAGCTTATTTTTATTCACTCTTATTTCATTATAAGCTGAAAGGAGAACCCAGGTGGCACCTTCCACACTTAGCTTGGAAGTATCTTCAGCTAATTTTCCAAGGCCATTACTTTCAAATTCTGCCATCCATCCAACATCAGAACTCAGTTTTGCCAATTTCTCTGCCACTTCTAATAAGGATCACCTTTCCTCCAGTTTCCAATAGTGCATTCATCATTTCTTTATACGGCCTGATCAGAAGTATCATTAGCATCCATATTTCTAAAAAAAGACTTTGCAAGAGACCTAGGATTTTTCTATCAAGCACCTCAGTGTTCTTCCATACTCAATCCAGTACCCAATTCCAAATTGATTTAGGTATCTGTAATGGCAGGATCACACTCTTGGTACCAAAAAGTCTGTTTCCTTGCTGTTAAAGTAAATATGCAATGAGCTGGATTAAATAATGAGAATTTATTGTCTCATGGTTTTGAGGTTAGAATTCTAAAATAAGGTTTCATCCAGGCCATGCTTTCCCCAGAAGACTGTGTGATTGTGAGCTTTTCTGCCATATTATAGTGCACATGACAGCCTCTCCTGGCTTCACCTATCTGGCTTCACCTGATTCTGGATTCCATTGCCTTTCATATTACAGCTTCTCCTTGTGACTTTCTCCATTTCCATGACCTTTCCTAAAAGCCCTTCAGTAAGAGGATTAGGTCCATCCTGATTTAGCTGGACCACATATTTTGTGAAGTAAACTCATCCAAAGGTCTTATTTACCAAAGTTTACACATACAGGAATGAATTAAGATTAAGGTCTTGTTCTTCTGCTGTACACAGTTCCATGTCATGATGTATGTATTGCTTCCAAAATCCAAAGATACCCACTGGAAGTTGTACCTCTTTTTTTTATTCCAGTAAGGGCCAGATACAACAGCTTATTCATATTAGAAGGGATATCACAACATGTCCCACAACAGTAGCTGCAGATAATTTCACTGAGATGAAAGTTCACTAAATATTTGTCAGATTTATTTCCAACCCTCTGAAGTGCAATTCTTTTATCAATAATTCCAGACCAGTTGCTGATTCTTTCTTACTATGTGCAATTAGCATAATGCCATCAATACAATGGATGAGGTTTTGTCATATGTAAAGGAAAGGTAATCAAGGTCTCTGATGAACAGATTATTACATATTGCAGGAAAGTTGATATATCTCTGATGTAGGACAGTGAAAGTATATTGTTGGCCTTTAAAGCTGAAAGAAAATTATTTCTAGTATTTTGTGCTAATGAGTATAAGGAATAAAAATTTTTCCATAGCAATATTGGCATACCAGGAAAAAGTGAATGTGTTAAAATGCTCAAGCAATGATATCACATAGGAACAGCAGCCTTAGTTGGATTTCATCACCTGGGTAACTTTAAGATAATCCACATCATCCTCCAAGGTCCACCTGTTTTCTGCATAAGTCAAATAGGAAACCTGAATAGAGATACAGATGAAAGAAATGATAACTGAATACTTTGAATCTTTCAAGGTGAGTCTAATCTGTGCCATTTCTTCTGGAATATGGCATTGCCTTTGATTTAGTATATTCTTAGCCATAGGCAGCCCTAGTGACTATCAGTTGTCCTTTCTTTTAAAAATAGCCCTCACTCCACAGATCAGGGAAACAATGTGGATATTCTGCCAGGTGCTAAGTATGTTTATGCCAATTATGCATTCCAGAACTGGATAAATATCCTCAGGAAGTGTTCAGGGACACACTGAACCACTGTGGGACAAACTTGAGCTGAGTCAATTGATCACCTGACATCCATATACTTCTTCTCTGAGTGATAGTCCACAGAGACATTTGTGCCCCTGGAATTAGTGCTGATATGGAGCTAGTGTCCAAAAATCAGTGAAAATTCTGTTTGTTTCCTTTGATGCAATGCACACAAACCCTAAGAAAAGGCCATAGTTCTCTCTGGTGAAGGCTGAGATAAAGATTAACACTATAAATTTTGGTCAGTGTAGTGGAGTTGCTCTTTAAAGGAACACAATCTACCTTTCATTTGAGAATTCCCGGGTATGTAGATTGTCTCAAATCTGGAAATTGAGGGACAGTGACCCTTGGTTTTTGTGATTCAAATTAGACTTTTGTTCACTGATCCTAGAACTCTTTCGTTAATACAAATCAATTGAGAGTTTAGTAGACTGTTCATTTATTCACTTCTAAGTACCCTATGATCAAATATCCAATGTCATAGTTCTCTACCAAACAGACTATGCTGATTACTGCTTTGTCTTTGCTGTCCATGATAATAACTATATCCATCATGGCAGTTTGATATTACTTATGAATTCCAAAAAAAGATATTGATTATGTTTGTAAAGTAATCTGTTCCTCTGGATGTGTAACACTTTGATTGTATTAGAGTCAGCTGAGACATCTGATTAAATTATATTAAGTTTAGAGCTTTGACTCAACCATATCATTAGAATGCCAGTCCCCTTCGTGGCTGATAAAACAGACTCTCAAACAGAAGTAGACACACAGAAAAGATCCGCAGAGGATCCTGTGGTCCCAGGAAGAGAGACGAGCTTTAGAGTTTACTGCTGATCTTATGAAGAGATCAGAGCAGCTGAGCCTTGAAAGAAATGAGCCCCAGAGAAAGAGATGAGCCTTATGTCAGACTACAGATGAGATCAGAAGAAGCTGGGATCATGGAGCCTTAAGAGTAAGAAGGAATGCTGATCCGATCCAGATATCATCTGCCATCTTCTTTCAACACATGGCCAATGACTTTGGATGAGAAAGTATGTTTTATGGCACCTTGAGTTAGACTCTTTAGGGTTTTGTGACTGTAAGTTTCTGCACCAAATAAATACTCCTTATGAAAGCCATCAGAGTTCTGGTACTTTGCAGCACCCCTTTGACTGGCTAATACACCCACCTTATCATTTAGTTGCTGCTACTTGACCACTGTCACTCCCAGTTCCAAAATTCCCATTGATTTAAGGATCCCAGTTCATTGGCAGCAGGTCCTACTACAATATCTGACCTACGTAGAAGAACAACCACAAATCTCTACAAAGATGCTGAGGCTATCTTCACACATTTATTTATAAAAGTCATGGTGAAAGATGTGTACTTTGATAAGTACTTGGGTGGATGAGCTATTCTTGCCTGATAAATCCACTCTAAAATTCTAATCTCCATTTGCCTTTGGATACCTTTTTCTACACAATACCAAGGCAGTTCTGGAATCTCAACTTCATTTAATGTAGGCCACATATTCGTCCATGATTCAGCCTACAAACAAAACAAAACTACTGAAGACCTTCTAGCTCCTTGACCTATAAATTTTAATTTCTACTTACTGGGACCCTATCAATCAGTTCAGACTTATACTACTTTTATATACCTTCCACCATATCCCTCACCCTTAATACCAATTCCCACACATAATCCTCAGATTACTTTTATGTGGGAATTGATATTAAGGGTGTGGGATAGTCATAGATGAAAATGAAATTTACCAGATTTCTTTCTGTATAAAGTGTAAAAATCATTCAGTATTTTTGGAATACAGCACAAATCCTCATGTGTCACACTTTGAACCTCACATTTTGAGTTCTGCCTGGTCTTTAGTGTAGTTAAATAATAACAGGTGATGGAGCTGTTGCTGAGGACAATTAGCAGTGTCTTTCAAGTCAACTACCTCAGGAAATTCCATTAGATTTTCATTTCATCAGGGAAAGCAGGGTTAATCTCCTCAGATGAACATTGAAGTACTGCTTCTTTGGCAACAGAAGACTGAGGGGAATTTAGAGCTTCAATATCCCCAACTTCATTTTTTGTCTTATGTCCCCATTTCAATGATCAGGATCCCATGCCTTCCCAATCACTTTAATAGCAGACACCCTACAAATTTGGGAATTCAATCTGTGCTGTCATTCTGCTACTTGTACCATGAGATTCTGTGGTTTTCATATATCTCAATATAATAGCTACAAGATATAAGGGCTTCTTTTAAGGCACAAACAGAAACTTTCATGTCATTTATGTGTCATTTAACCTGGGAATTTTAGGTCATCCTTTTATTTCAACAATTTAGTTAGCATATTTAAGACAACCAGCCAATCTCATTATACTCATTAGCTTGACAAAAATGGTTTAAGATATCAAAAACCAGTCACCCAGAACTTTGGCTTTAATAGATAATTCTATGAGTGTTAATTGGTGATACTTTGTTTATCATGACAATGGTAATGATCTATTGATTTCTTTTTTATGAATGGAAATAGAGTCATTAGTGTCTTTAAAATTAATTCAATTAAATAATAAATTTCAGAATCCCCAGAACCATTTTGGTAAATGTATCCTTAAGATGCTGAACTTTTAGAACCACTTTTGATATCAAAATCTGTATCAGTCTGTGTTTTCCAGAGAAGCAGAATCCAAAGTGTTTGTGTGTAAAATTTATTACAAGGAATTCACTCATTAGATTGTTGGTGCTATTGAGTCCAAATTCCATAAGGAAAGCTGAAGGGTGGAAATTCTGGTAAGTACTTATATTGAAGTGTTGAGGTAGTAATTGTCTTGACCTCTGGAGCCTTCATTTCTTTCTATTAAGTCCTCCAACTGATTGAACTAAGCTCACTCATATCATGGAGGCTAATTATCTTTACTTAAGATAAATTTATTGTTGGGGCTAATCTAATCTGTGAAATACCTCCTCAGTAACAATTAGGCCACTATTTGATCAAACAAATAGACACCAAAAACTAAATAATTGCAACATCACTCAGGACAATTCCCAAGTCTTTAAGTGATGTTGCAATGACAGATATAGGCCATTTTGCATCATCACATTACTTGTAGAACTGTGTGGGTAGAGTGTAGACTACAATGGGAACTATGTCCATGCTTAAAAGCAAAGCCCCAGGATGCATTTATCAATTGCAGTGAAGGAGCCACACTAATGACAGATGCTTATGTGGGAGGGTGTGGGAGGTCTGGGGAGTGGGGCATATGAGAATCCGTCTATTGTTTGTGTAACATTTATGTAATCTAAGTATCTCTCAAAAAATAATAATAATAAATACTTTAGAGGCAAAAAAACTAAATAATTGACACATAAAATTAAATATCACAATGAAGTTCAACAAATTTCTTAACCTTAAATATTTCTTTCTGTATTCATAAAATATTAATATCAGTACCTTTCTTGAAGAAGTTAATATGAGAAAGGAATATAAATAAAGATATTTCACAAGTAGTACATTGAGTAGACTATGTTGCACACTAAACATTTTATCAAAATTCATGATGAAGATAGTGATCACTAGATGAAGGTGAAATAAAGCAACAGGGTAAGAAAATTTTGGAGGTGATAAGATTTGAGTAGCAATGTAGCCTTTTCATCTCATTTTCCTATAGAAGGAAATAGGTTTTTTAATTCTAAGACAAATTCTATTAGGTTTGCAACTCATTTGCAATGTATTCCTTCCTGAATTAATTTGCCTCATTTTTATAAAATCTAATCACATAATTTTCCTTACATTAGATCTTATGGTGTAATAGAGGTTTATAATGTTCAGCAATACCTGGGTTCTTTTTCTTTCTCAATGCCCAATAAAATGATATTTCCCAAACTTCCTTAGAGTTGTGTTGGAGTCTATGTGATTCAGTTCTGGTAGTTGGAATTTAGACAGAATTGATGAAGCCACTGCCAGGCATGGTCTTAGACAATGTCCATGGGTGTCTTCAGCCCTCATTTCAGTTTCTATAATGACTTTTATGCTTCAGATATTGTAACTACAAGATTTAAAAATGTGGGTCTATGTATTAACACCTTGAGCAAAAACATCCACGAGCACACAGACTGCAATGGATTGCAAAATGAGAAAGAAGTAAACATTTGTTTTATATCATTGAGATTTGGTAATACAATTACAGAGACTCTTGACTATTATGATTAAAACACATCATTGTGATTTGTGACAAGATTACATAAGCTCATTTGTCCCATCCTTCTGTGCTAAGTACATCTAAAACACCTATAAATAATACATCAGACCACCATAGAGAAATCTGAAGGATTGGGAATAAAGAAGAATGACTAGAAATTTCAATATTATGACCTGTGGCAAAAGGTGTTCTATACCCAGTACCTACTGGCCCTCCAACTAGTGACTGAAGTTGACCAAGTAAATAATTTTCCTTTCATACACTAGCAGAAAAGAAAGGGAAACCTCTGGCACCAGGTGCTCTTCATTCCCTGATGAAGGAAAACTAAGACAATTTATCTCTACCAGACCTAATGTTGCATAATTGCCAAAGTAGTACTGGAAACAGAAAATAAATGATAACAGAAGAGGGCCTAGAACTTCAGAAAGGACAAGATATCATAAAAATAGAGAAAATCTGGATGCATTATGTATGCCCATTTTAATGTTATTTATTTATTTTACCTATTCCCTGTGAATTTCTTA
>JAQZBX010086884.1:0-12938 GCA_029593785.1 Cabassous unicinctus
GGTGTTCATCTCCTCTTTCATGTTGCCAGCTAAGAATTCACTTCCTAAGCCATCCCTTTGCCCTATGCCCATAACACACAGCTGCTTTGTGAGATTTTGTTCAGGTAAAGGGTTTCCAAAAGATACCTGGTGATTTCTGAGATTCTTTTATCACTTATCCATAAAATCTAAAAAGACAATAAAATGCTCAGCTCCAAACAGTAGATATCTATATGTATATCTGGGAAAAAGGGAAGAACATAAATTGTTGTGTGATTTTAGAGTTTTAGCCAGTAAGATTGAAAAGAAAAGAAAATACTTGAAGAAGCAGGCTTATTTTAGTTAAATACATTTCAAATATTCAACCCTCATCATTTAAGCTGAAGATAACCTGCCAAGTTTAATTTCCATACATTTATTGTTCTTTTTCTAATACTTAAAAAGGCATTTAGGAGTTGAGAATAGATGCTAAAGCTATTCTTTTTAAAGTAACATATTATGTTCATCATCTAAGCTCTCTTCTACATTAAGTAAAAAATTCTAAACTCCATTAGAAATGTAAGTTTTGATAGCTTTTTTTTTTAGTTCTATGTACTCACAAAAAGCAATTTTTTTATAGTTCTATGTCCTAATCACCTAAAATAAAATCAGCCCAGAACTGAGAATAATCATCACAAACTCTCTGAAAGTTTAGTAAGAAAGAAGAACTGAGTGAAAGTTGTAGAAAAACTGTCCACCCACCACATAACCAAAGATTTACCAAATGCATCCCTGGGACAAACCTGCAAGATGTTGAGTCCAATCTCTCCACAGCAGAGAAGAGAAAAACCTCTCTGGGTTGCTTCTACCTTCTTCTCCTCCCCTGGAACTCTTCCCCACTATTTGACCCTGACATCCCCTTCACTGGGTTTCCATTACTTTTCAGATGAGATACCCTCACAATCCCTCAGGGACCCTCATGACCACCTAGACCATGGTGTTCCCTGTAAGACTTCTACACTTGAAAATCCTGTGAGCAGTGGTCTAGTGAAAGCTTACTCATCCTTCAAGACTTAATTCAAACATCACCTGCTCCATGAGCTCAGTGAAGTTTTCCTGGCTCCCTCCCTCCCCCAAGCAGGGAAAAGAGTGGCCTCCCTTATACTCCCAGGCAATCTTGTACTTTTAACCTCACTTGGATGAGTCTGATGAATATTTGCTTGCTGAGGACAGGAACTGTGTTTAGTCACATCTGAATGCTCAGTGTCTATGATTGTTGACTGAGTACTTGAATCAGAGAGAAAAGCTGAATGGGAGACGAACTCCTTATTCACCAAAAGCACATTCTCAGAGTGGCAAGTGTGGAAGTTGGCTAAATTATGGTGGCAAAAGAGGCTCTGCTCTGACAAGGCCTCATTCAGACATCCAGTTGCAGGACAAAGGACATTTTCACTAAACTCTTAATCCCCCAATTTTTCCCTCCAACACCTACCAAATTCATCAGGGACATTTAAGTTAAATGATTTCAACCCAAAGCAAAATGTTTTATTGAATACCATTTTTCTCCCCTTCACCACAACAATTAAAAAAAAATATTTTTTGCACAAGCAATTTAAAGTCAAGAATAAACACAGAGGATACCAGTGAAGGGTGTGTTTACACGCCTTTACACCACCATGTAGAGAAGACATAGCGGAGTTTACATTTATACCATGTAAATCACTATAGAACCAGATGTGGCTTACAAGGTGCCTTGTAACTCATCTCCTCTAAGCAATAAAGCCCTCTTTATTTTCCTGGCAAAAGTTTGAGAAACTTACTGCTGTTTTCTATCAGCAGATACAACAGATGGCTGGCACATGCCTGCTTTGCTAAACGAAATGGGCTCTCTGCAGAATTACTCTTTGATCCCTAGTGGCATGTCCACAACACCACAACGCAAAGCTACCACAGCATAACAGAATCTAAACATGAAAGGTTTAAAGCTGTGCTTTTGATATGAGTACCTCCTTTTTTTAAAAAAAAAAGAAAAAAAAAAAAGCATGCCCAAAGTATGTAAACATATTCACATTCCCACTTTGAAATCATGGATCAGGGGTCAGAAAACGAGGCATTTCCTTCATTTGGTGACATAAAACCACCACGAAGGTATGGCTGTGGAACCCAGGAGTGCAAAGGTATGCAACTTCTTGGGTTGTAACTTCCAAAACAATCATGACAACATTAGGAAAAAATGTGGACAGTACACATTAAGGGAGCTAAATAATAATAATAAGTGTTACCATCCTTCAGGGTTGGAAGGTGTTTAAGGGTGTTTGGCAGTTCCTTTGAAGGGGGAGAGGAAGTACTCGAATTAAAATTCACCCCCTTGTTTTTCTCTGATTTTTGTCAAGAGGAAAAAGGAAGGAAAAAAATATCTTAGTACAGTTCTTCTTAACTCAACCAGGAAATTTGAGACTGGAAACTGTAGCCAATTTAACGAGACCCAGTTTATGTAATATCAAACACCAGCTTGAAAAAACAAGATATCTGGGGCTTTAGGTGCATTTTAATGGTGGAATTGGATTATCCAGGTGGTATTACAGAAACAAGTCAGTAGATTCATTCTTTCTTTTTTTTTTTTAATTAGCAAAAATATGAGTTTGTTGTCAGGGAAATGGCCTGTTTCAGATTTTCCTTCTTTCCAATGGTACTTTTTTTCACTTTAAAGCTGAATTTAAAGTGACACTGATTGGAATCATTCACAAAGGCACCAGTATCCACATAAAGTTCTCTAGCTTTTCTTATACTTGCTATTATTATTTTTTTATTTCTGGCATTTTTCAATAATTCAAGAAGTTTTTTTTTAATTGAAAGGATACTAATAAAGGTTATGAACTCATTTATAATGACCGTTACATGTTGGAAGATGTTTCGCTTGATATCCTGTATCTTCAGCATACCTAATATTTTTGGTCATCATACAAAAAAATAAAGGAACACGTTTCTGCGGTTTAACCCAATAAAGCCAATTATTTCACAGTATACACATGACTTTCCATCTCCCACAGGGCAGCAGCCAAAATGCTTATTGTCCTTTCCTGTATCCACAGTAAGCCTTTAAGTTTTGTTTTCAAACATCTTGAAGTTGAGAAAAATGAAGCTACATCACTGACTTCTAGTGGTTATAAGAATTCTGCACACACTATACCCAATAAAAAACTTACTCTAAGATCTGGACCCATTGGTACAGATGGCTAGAGCTTGCTTAGTAACCCAAGTGGTGGGTCTGAAGTTAATACTGGCTGGTTATCTTCACCCAGTGACACAAATTTCACCCCAGTTCTTGCCAACCATCTCATAAATCCAGGCCTTTGGTCACGAGGAGGTTGAAAAACTAGTACAGATGGTTCAGCATAAATCCATCACCACTGCTAAAATGTCAACATAAAAAGAGATGGCCGATTAACTAGATACTTGATTCATAGAAACTTAGCTTCTTTATGCAGGTGATAGAATATATTGTAGTTACTAAGATTATGTCTATATGATGGCAAAATTTATAAATACAATGTTTTTGGCCATTTACCAAATTGGTTCATAAAGAAATCAGTAGTGGTGTCCAATAGTTAAAATTCAGATTTGTCTAACAAAGCTCCTCATTAAATTTTTATTTGCAAGCCATTGTATTTAGAAAGAGTTATTTTCCAAATAAAATGTATAATTGATGCCTAGTTTAGAAAGCCAAAATGGCTGCTCATGGTCTCTGCCTAAATGTAATGTCTCAAATTTAGGGAAAAATTAGAATAAGACATGCCTCATTGAAAAATATCAACTATTGAAAAGTTATATACAATTATAAAGAGGGTTTTCCCTTAATTACAAAAAATCCTTTAAGCCTCTTTAGTTGAAACCCTTCTCTAATCTTAGATGAGAAGGAGCAGGTCAGAAAATGAGTATTTTACATTGCAAGATAAAGTGGAAGCAAGGTTTTCCAGGGAAAATAAGAACTGCAGGGCGAGAGAGGCCAGGTAAAGTTATTTCAGGCAGAAAAGCCTTCCAAAGCCAATTTTTGTGGGACTCAAAAGAAACTGGTAAATGAGAATCAGATAAACCTGTAGTGATTTCTTTGGGCACCATAGTTATGACACAGCCCATGAAAATCAGTTGTTTTGCCATTTTGTTGAGTAAGGGGTAGTGTGAAAATGATACCAGATAATTAAATATATATATAACATAGAACATCACACAAATTTAAACTCTAAAGTACAACTTTTCATGCACATTTAATGTAAAATAATTTTTAAAATTACAAATCAATATACATTCATTGGGGAAAGAGTAATATAAGCAGATGTCACTGATGTTAACACCTTAGTGGATATGTTATCAGATGTTTATTCTATGTCTGCCTACATATTTTGCAATGGAATCAAACAGAATATACTATGTTATAATAGACTATTCTACTTAATTTGTCATGAGTGTCTTTCCATGGCATAAAACCAATAGATGCCTATAAAATCCTTATTGCTGATTCATCGTGTTCTGTGTAAGTCACTATTGCTGCACTCCTATGTTGTATCCAGTTTTTTACTTTTATAATCATCACGATGAGGAACATTCTTGTTTTTAAATTTTTATACATATCTGTAATTATTTCCTTAGGATGAATCTCTGGAAATAAAGTTCCCCAGAGGATCTATATCAGGCCTTTTTGCCATCAGAGTCAAATTGCCCCACAAAAAGGGTACATATGCACCAGCAGCATATAAGCATGCATGTATGTCCACATACTAAAAACATTTTTTGAAAATTTGGCCAACTTAAAGTGAGGGAAAGAATCTCACAGTAATTTCGATTTGCATTTGTTTGAAGTGGAATATGAAATGTATTTTAAATGTGCCCCCAAACACCTTGGGTTACTGGAGTAATAATTTATTAGAAGTAAGAGAACACCTTGCTCTTTCCACTAGCTCTTTGATCCACAAGTTATTTTGACTCTGTCCATCTGTTGCCAAAACACTTAAATGTAAAGTTTAAAATTTCATTAAGCAGCAACATGTTTTGCTTAAACACTGTTGAAACACCCAAATATTTGATATCATTTGGGTGAAACAGGATAATGGAATGAACTTCTCATTTTCCATGTGGATGTTTTGGTGTGGTTCGGCTTTAGCCATAGATGTCTTTCAAAATAATTTAATAGATACTGAAGTCATTATTATTCCCATTTTCAAAATTTCCATGCATTTCAAA
The DNA here is from genome assembly GCA_029593785.1 of Cabassous unicinctus. NCBI lineage: Eukaryota > Metazoa > Chordata > Mammalia > Cingulata > Chlamyphoridae > Cabassous > Cabassous unicinctus. Next base: position 5,197 of record JAQZBX010086884.1, read on the forward strand.
AATATGATGCTGCTCTAATCACATAACTCTATTGAGTTAAATTAATCACACTTAAATAATATTTTAAAACATCTTGCTGTTTGGCATTGTGTGATCCTCCTCTGCCCCCAAAGAAAAAAACCAACAAAAAGCAGACACCAGATTTTATGTAGCTACCTATGGAAACCTATCCAGAACAGACAGAGCTGAGCGAGAGCAAAGTATCTTAATTGAGGTGTTAACATTCCTCTGCATAATGAGATAATCCACATGGGTAACCAGAATCTAAGCAGGAGAGAAAAAGATGCTGAGGCTTCATTTCCTTGGCAGTTCCACAATCTTCCCTAATCCCTTACAAGAAACATCCCTGAGATTGTCTGATAGCTCAATCCATGTTGACGGTTAACAATATGCCAATGCTTGTAAACATGCACCAAGCTATAAAGCAAACAGGGGAGATAAAATGGAATAAAGTGAAGGATATGCTTCAAATTCCAATCTCCAGAAGACACACTCATATGTTACTTATATTTATATATGAGCTGTTGACATTTTCTCTTTCTACTACAGTACCAAACTCTTTCAGCTAGGGGGTGCAATTCAAGCTAATAGTTCTCCCATAAGATCAAAAAGTTCTTTTTAAAAATACAGAATTATTACTGAGACCATCTGACTAGTGGTCAAGCCACAAGTAAATAAATTCAGGTGAAAAGTAAAGGAGGTAATAAAGGGTTAATTAAATTATTTATTATTGATTCCAAATATTCCAAAATCAACTTTACATAAAGCGCCTATGAAGACACTTCATAGAAAAAAGGAATAAGCCTGCTATAAAGCGTTCAAAGCCTCAGTAACTTCTCTGTGAAATGGGGATATTAGAATAAATGCCCTTCCTGTTACAAACATTGGTGGATCTAAAATGTTTCTTTTTTAATGGCTAAGCAATGGAAATGTTTAAGGATCTATATTTGATCTATTTTAGAAGGGAATAAAAGAACACAGACGGAAAAAAAAGACCGAGCTAAAATGGCCATACCCATTCTATAATAGGTAATTAGAGGGAACCAAAGTGGTTTCTCAATTCAAAATAGTTACTTTGCATAAAGTATTTTCTGGATCACATTCTCCATGAATATAGCCATTTAAGTAATTTTAGAATAAAAAGGACCTTTTGAAAATGTGATTTTAATTATATTATGATGATTTTCATAGTAGACATATTTTACCAACTAATGAACAAAAGAATTTATTACTTACCAGTTGTCCTCTAGAGTAATTTCTCCAATTGCACAAGAGAAATTAAACTCACACAAACATTTTGTTCTCCCTTTCTTTCCAAAATTATAGGGCATTTATATTATACTGAAAATATACAAAAGGTAACATAAAAGATCCTAGTGTGCTAAGTGAAAATAGGAATGCTCTTTCATGAAAAGTAATTGCTATTTTCTTTTCCACATGAAAGTAGTTAAACTAGTACCTTTAAAATAATCAATAGCCTGCAACAGTTTACAAACTTTCTTACATGACATTTTTTGGGTATGTGAAGTTCTACCAGATATAGTGTCATGTTTCAGTGAATAACATTCAACAGACAAAAAAAGAAATTTTAATGCATAATGTCAAAAATACTTATATAGTTTAAAATTTGTTGAAAAGTATAAATAATACCATGAGTCAGTAGTCCATAGTATGAAAAGAGTCTTTTAAACATTCTGTTAAATTTTAATGTCAGTGATCACAGAAACCAGTAAATTGGTATCTGAGGTCTTATATTTCCTACAGCCTGAAGACACTGAGTCTTAGCAAAATAGTGAGTTTAGGCATATTATTTAATCTTTTCTTTTGGCATCTTTAATTTATGAGACAACTCTAAGTAAACGGGAATTAATTCTTTATTTGCTTTGGAGATCAGATGAGAAATTATTCTTAAAAATGATAAAATGTATCAGACTACTCACATTGTTTACCTGCCACCAGCCAGTGAAAATGTTAAAGAGTAATTTCCCCACCTTTTCTGCTATCAGAACTTACCTGCCCTGTAGCTTGCCAGGTAAAATTCATGGAATGTATGTTGACAGGAATAGCCGGCATTCTCTGTTGTGCTTTTCTGAAATCATGTGTAAAAGGGGCCATTTTCCCCTCTGAAACAATCAGGATATCTTCTTCAAATCCTGTTTTTAAAAATTAAACAAAATTATCGAAATGAGTGGATTTGAGGATCCAAACCAGAAGTTGCACGTAAAAAGGAAAACAAATAATTAGCATGGGTCATTTCTTTCCACAAAGCACCTGCCTCTGGCACCAAAACACTACTCAGATTAATTTTCCTCCGCATGCGGTAAGAATGAGGCCGATAGACACATACTTTCAGGGGGAAAAGTAGGCATGGAGTTAACTGATGCAAACGAATGCTGGGTCCACCTAAAAAATGAAGGGTTGTAAAAACTAGAAACAACATGATCAGAAAACTAGCTTAGCGTTGGTTTCTTGGAGAGAGTTCATAGGTTTTCAGATGGAAAATATCTTATTGAAAGAAAATAAAAGTAATCTTCCCTGAAATTAAGTTTTAAAAGCATAACGAATGCACGCATCCCTCCTTCTTCAGTGGCATAGCGGAGAGAGTGAAGACACCGACAGGGGAAGGCTGGGTGAGGGAGCCTTACCTATGAGCACTCGCGCTTGGTGAGCCTCGATCCACAGGTACAGGCTCTCCTCCTGCGGCTGCCCGGCCTCTGCCCGCAGCACCAGCAGGCACGGGAGGATGCTCCAGAGCCGGAGCGCGGCTGCAGGGCAGGCGCTTCTCCAGGCCATGCTGCTCCGGACCTCCTGGCTTGTGGTGCTCGCCGCCGAAAACTCCTTCTGTCGCACCTACCCAACCTGTGGCCGGTCTGTCCTCGGCTCGACTTCACCTCCCTCACCCCGAGCTGTTCCCACTTAGACGGCTGGGCGAGTAGCGGGAGAGCCCGAGGCGGGAGGGAACAGGGAAGGATGAGCGGCAGCGAGCCGGGTAAGGGGAGGGGACGAGGGAGGGATGCGGGAAGGCAATCACAGACGGCTGGCAAACGGGAAAGCGAGACAGAGCAGGAAATGCCAGCACGAGCCGCCAGGCCAATAGTCCGAGGGTTAAATACAGAGAGAGAGAGGAAGAGCGGGAAGGGCTGACGCGGAGCGCAGTGAGACCGAAGGGGGCGCGCGAGGCCGAGCCGGGCGCCACTGGGAGGCGCTGTGGAGCCGCGCAGGGGCGGGGCCCGCGGAGACCGCGTGAGGCCGCGTACACCTCGCACTGCGCCGGGTGCCTCCAAGGGACCTCTGGGACGTCACTCATCTCCCACCTGCAGCCGGGGGAGGCGTGGGAGGAGAGAGATGTGGCGAACAAAGTAGGGCTTTTGAGTGATGATGACAGTGATGATGTTGGGAATGGTGGTGATGATGTTGATAGTTCCTATTTCGACCCCGGGGCTAACTGAAGCGCCTTTTCCACTTTTCCAGTGTCATTCCTCTTACTCTGCAAACAATATCCTGTCTGCTCCTCGCTCCAGCTTTGTGCGTTCCTGTCCAGTTCAAACGAGACTGCACCGTCCAGTGGTCCCCTGATCGCCGGCGCTGGGCTTGGCTCGCGGCGCAGGACTTTTAAACTTTTGCACCTGCCCGCGCGGGCCGGGCGGATGCTTGAACAGTTGAGGAGGCCAGCCTCCCTGCTAAGCAGACAGCTCTTGGAAGAGTTTCCCGGGACCTGGATGACAGGCAAACCTGAACCCCTGGAATGGGGCTCCCCCAAAGTCATGAATACCTTCATATTTGCCGTGTTTCAAGGAATTTGGAGGAGTGTGCAGGCACTGAAATCACAGAGCGCCTGGGGCTGAAATCAAGGACCTGCCCTTGTCTGCGGGAAGAGTATGTGGCTGGTAGAGAGTACAGCATAACCCACCCACCCAATCCCAACAAAAGGAAGTTATTCTTCCTTCCTTCCTAATTTCTTGGATGGACAAAGAAAACTGAAGCAAATGATTTCTCCAAAACTTAGAAGGTTTCAGGTTCAGAAAGGCTTTGTTTACTTCTTTTTATTCTTTAGCACCAAACGCTGTGACAAATGCCCCAGGGATCAAGTGTCTGAGTTAGGCGTGGTGTTTCATGCAGCCCTTTGTAGACTAGCAGACACCTCAAGATGGAAAAACAAGCAGAAAGCTGGACCTGTGCATTAAGTTAAATAAGTATTAGGCCATAAATTGCTAGAAAGAACAGAATGTACATTTCTAATTATGAAATCTCTTCCACTATAGAGCCAATGATCTTTAAGAAGAATTAGAGGAGAAGACTGTTTAATTACGACTGATTCCAATTTGCAGTGTCTTTATTTTTTTGTATATTTTAAAGTACTTATTTAATCTTCACAACTATTTTAAGTGGGTGCTATTATTATTCCCATTTTACTGAAGAGGAAACAAGACCCAAAAAGGTCATATAACTTAACGTGGGTAGCCAGCTGCTAAGCTGCAGAGTCCAAATGCCAGGCACTCTGATTTCAAAGCCCATTCTCTTAGTCAATATGCCTCATACTGATAACGAAATCATAATTAAATCTGTTTGCATCTTTTTTCAAACATTTCATTATTTTCTGTATTAAAACATATTAAGCAAACGTTAAAGCACTTTGACAACGTATCATCAGTTGTCCTCCAGTTAAAAAATAATTTCATAACAGACATTTTCTCTGATACCATAAGTGTGGCTTTAATTGAAGATTTTTTTATTTTTTAGCCTTACTATTATTGAAACTTTTGTGGCTCTTGGTGCAAGGTCGCCCTCTATAGGTTGTTCTGACCAAATACTAGTTAAGAAATACTTTGATAAAATTTACTTTTTGCTAAAGAGGAACTAAATTTCCTCCCAATTCAACTCCCTCGGAGTCAGCATCTTCTGCCACAGTTGGATTTGGTGTTGACAATAATGGTAATCTATGTTGCATTAAGAACAAATTTTTCCTCAGAATGATTGTCTGTGGTTCACTTCTCACCAGCAGTAGATACACTTAAAAAAATTGTACCTTATTATACATAGAGAAAAATCTATTATTTAACATGACTACATTTGAAAAAGATTTTGGGTTTTTCTGCCTTATAAAATTATGAGTTGGCATATTGTTATCTGCTGTAATTCATTAAAATAAGATATGAAGAATTCCCAAATAGGAATTTGACTATCCAGAAAGAATTATGGCCTAAATGGAAATTGAATAACTAAGTCAATAATTTATTTCATTCTTAGAGATTATTATGTCCAATAGTTAGAGCTGTAATGTAAAAATTAGAATTATGCTTTAATTAATTTCTATTATATTAGAATTATTATTTACATTTATAAATGTTTGTTGCTGTACTATTTCTTATAATTGATTATATTAAATCTAACCTGGCCTTTCACTCACTTTTACAATTTGTAATTTTTTGCACTCTAATTTTCTATTTATTTTACAATTTTACAATAAAAAAAGCCATTGATTATACACTTTGGATAGATCATATGGTATGTGAATATATCTCAATAAAATTGCTTAATAAACAAATAAATAATTGTGCAAGAATAGCCAGAAATAGCAGCTATGTACAGCAGGGGAAACAGATTGAGAGGAAAGGAATTTCCTTGTTTGTTTGCTTGCCTATTTTTTGTTTATTGTTATTATTATTGAAATAGTGAAATGGTTTAATAATGATTGAAGTGATGAGCACACAACTATGTAATTATACCAAATACCATTGATTTTATACTTTGGATAAACTGTATGCTTTATTAATATGTAACTATAAAATTGATTTGTTTAAAAAAAATAGGGTGCATTGGGGGAAAGACACCAAATGTAAGATATGGACTATAGTTAGTAGTAATATTTTGACGACACTCTTGAATAGTTTGTAACAAATATATCACAACAATGCAAGGTGTTGGTGGTGGGGTGATGTATGAGACCCCTGTATGATGTTATGCATGTTTATTTTGTAAGTTCACAACTTTTACTATATAGTTATTGTGTATTATGTACATGTATGAATGATATACTTCAATAAAAATATTTTTAAAAATCAGTAACACTTAGAAAATTGTATTTTATTGTACATAGATTTATTATACATAGATTTGAATCTACTATACATAGATTCAAAAAACCTTGGATTTGAGCTCATTTTGTTTTTAAAGGGAAGAGTGAAAATACATTCTATTATATTTCAGTCAGCTATTTTCAAGAGTATCTTTTGAGGGGAAGGTCCATCTAAGAGCTGAATCAGGCTTTATTCTCCTTTCTGTTTTTACAGACTAGTCAGAGTGGCTTTTTAAAAATTTAGAATAGCTGTTTTAAGAACCTTTTATACTCTAATAAAAATGTGCCAATATTTATTTGTTTCTCATTTTAAAAGTTGGAAATAATGTGCTATAAAGTAACAAGTCAACTTCCTTTAGTTTGAAAATTCTGCCATTTATTTTCCAGTCCATTATGTATCCTTTCCGTGTGAGACCGATTCTCACCAATTAAGTTTGCAGGCAATTTCATTTATTTGTTTATTCATCCACTCATTCAACAAAGATTTATTGCCACCTATTGTGTGCAAAACACTGTCCTAAAACTACAGGAAAAACAAGGTGGCTAAAAATATGAAGCAACATGAAAAAAAAAACATGATGCGAGTCTTCAAATAGCATTGGAGCTATTAAAATGAGTAAGACAATCATGCAAGTAACCATAATAAAAAGGCAGACTATGACGATTGTTGGCAAGACAGAAAGACTGGAGATTCAAAGAAGAAATCTCATATCTGGAATTCCAAGAACTTTTTAGTGGTTCATTCATTCAAAATATATACAAAATTTACTTGGTGGTTCTCAAAAAGTTATATATAGAATTACCGTATGACCCAGCAATTTTACTCTTAGCTATATATCCAAAAGAATTGAAAGCAGGGACTCAAACAAGTATTCGTATACTGATGTTCATAGCAGCATTATTCACAGTAGCCAAAAGGTGAGAGAAACCCTAGTGTCCATCAACAGATGAATGGGTAAACAAAATGTGGTATATATGTACAATGGAAAATTATTCAACCTTAGAGAAGAATGATGTTCTGATACATACTACAACATACATTAACCTTGAAAATATTAGTGAAAAAAGTCAGATGCAAAAGGACAAACGTTGTCCACTTATATGAAATATTTAGATTAAGTAAATTCATAGAGACAGAAAGTAGATTAGAGGTTACTAGGGGCTGGGGGAGGAGAGATGGGCAGTTATTACTTAATGGGTATAGAGTTTCTGTTTGGAATGGTGAAAAAGTTTTTGTAATGGATGGTATCAATGCTAGCACAACATTGTAAATGTAATTAACACCACTAAATTGAAAAAAAAAAAAAAGCAAATTTTATGTTACAAATATGTTATCACTGTAATAGAAAGGTAAAACCCAACATTTACTAAATGCCATTGCCTACAATGTGCAGGGCACAAGGGGTAGAAAGACAAATAAAAGGATAGTCCCTGCTCTCCAAAGGTTTTCAGTCCAGCAGGGGAGCATGTCAAGAACAAACGGTTAAGAATGATGAATCCTATGATGGGTAGATGCATAGGATTTGGGGGACTCTTAGGTAAGTCCCCTAACACAGACTGGGGTATGGGAAGGCGTCCTGGAGTAGGGGATATTTGAGCAGTCTTGAAGGTCAAGGGGAAACAGCATGCAAGGGAGGAGGCCCAGGTATGTCCATGCACAGAGCAG
>JAQZBX010086885.1:0-12933 GCA_029593785.1 Cabassous unicinctus
ACAGTCCTCCATAGTGGTTGTACCATTTTGCATTCCCACCAACAGTGAAAAAGTGTTCCTATCTCTCCACATCCTCTCCAACACTTGTAGTTCTCTGTCTTTTTAATAGTGGCCATTCTGATAGGTGTAAAATGATATCTCATTGTAGTTTTGATTTGCATTTCCCTAATCATGAGTGATGTTGAGCATTTCTTCATGTTTTTTTGCCATTTGTATTTCTTCTTTGGAGAAATGTCTATTCAAGTCTTTCGCCCATTTTTTTAATTGGGTCGTTTTTCTTTTTATTGTTTTTCTTTTTATTGTTGAGTTGTAACATCTCTTTATATATCCTGGATATTAATCCCCATACGGTTTTGATGATAAGAGCTACCCTTAGCTTCTCCAAGTGGCCCTTGCTGCTTCTGCTTTTCCAGCCATATGGCTGGAAAAAACTATAAAGTTTGAATCTTCCAATCCCCGGCATCAACTGAAAAATCGTGCCCCTCCACTCTGGGTCATAAGGAGGGAAAGAGTCAGCAACCCACAGGCGCTTCTTCCGCGCCCCCTCCACGGACCGTCGCAGGAGCCTCCACCAGGTAAGCCGGGGCTCCTCTGCCACCCTCAACTCTCCCTTATTCCCCTCCAGGTCTTTTGATCTAAACAAAACTGTCCTTTCCTGCATTCTCGGAGGCTGACTGGAGGTATTTGAGCCTCATCAGCCGAAGGACTTTGACGTACATTCAAAACAATATATTCCTGTGCGACTTGCTTTTCTCATTCAACATCTGTTTCTAAGTTTTATTTTTGTGTATGGCTGCTGTTTTGCCACTTTTGCTGTTGCATAGCATTCCACTATATGAGCAATCTGCGGGTGTTTGGATTGTTTCCAGGCTTTCTCGGTTACAAACAATGCTGCCCTGAATATAAACATTTCTGTGTGTCTTTCTGGTGATTCTTTTACTTGCAGTGTTCAATATGGCAATCACTAGCCACATGTGGCTATTGAGTGCTTCAGATGTGGCTGGCCTAAATTGAGATGTGCTGTAAGTGTAAAATATACACTAGACTTTAAAAATGTAGAGCAAATTATGTGTAATATCTAATCCACATGTTTATATTAATTACATGTTGAAATTATGTTTTGGGTATAAATAAAGTGTATTTTTTAAAGTAATTCCACCTGTTTTTTATTAGCTTGCCTTTTTCAAAAATAAACTATTTTTAATGTGGTTCTTGGATAATTTAAAATCACATATATGCATTGTATTCAATTTCTATTGAATGGCACTTCTTTAGGGTATAGCTAAGTTATTTTGAATTATAAAGTTAGGTTCATAAGCTTTACATAATGATGCCAATTGTACTTTCCAATGTTTGTACCAATTTGAATTCTCATCATTAGTGCATACTCCCAATTGCTCCACATTCTTGTCATAATTGGTACTGTCAGAATTTTAAGTTATAATCATCTTAGTGATTGTAAATGGCATTTCTTTGTCTTATCTTGCAATTCTCTGATTACTATTTGAAGGGATTATTTTTCCCACATATTAGGAATTTGTTGTGTGTTTTTTTTTTTTTTTTTTCTGGCTCATGTTAATATCTCTTCGCCATTTTTATGTGAATCTGTTTACCTTTTCCTTGTGATTTTCTGAAGGATTTTTAAAAAATATAATCTTTGTTCTAATTCTTCCTTCAGTTCATGGCTTGTATTTTCATTTTTTTAATAGAATCTTTCGATGACTAAAAGTTCTTCTTGCTAATGAAGTCATTAATTTTTTTCAATCTGGTGAAGTATTCTTTTATGATCAGCCATTATTTCTCTACTCTGAAGCCATGGAGATGTATTTCAAAGTTTTGCCTTTTACATTTAAGTTTTCAATCCATTAGTTACTGATTGTGTATGTGTGTTATGAGCTTAGAAGTCAAATTTCAATTTTTCCACATAGATAAACAATTTTCCCAATAACATTTATTGCTTATTCCAGATTTGTGATAAATTCTTTCCTTGGTAGGGCAGGGCCCCTTACTTATGATTATCTAGGCTATTCTTGGCCTTTGGTCAATCACATGGATTTTAAAATCAGCTTATTGAATTAAAAAAAAGCTTCTTGTGAGTTTGATGAAATTGCATTCAAGCTGTAGGCCAATGTAGGGATAATTTATGTCTTCATATTTAGCCTTGCAATACAATATCATTGTATATCATTGATCTAAATGTTCTTCTTTAATGTCTTTCATTCAAGTTTTATAATTTTGTCAACAAATGATTTGCTTCTTTTTGGTTAGTTGTAATCTTAGGAAAATATATGTATATTATCTTATCTTTGTTAATATACAAGGTATCTTCTTCCAATTACAGTTCCTAATTGTTCTTGACACAATTAGTTTTAGACTGCTTTTATATCTAATTATATTTCTAAACTTTTATTAACTCTAATATTTTGTCTATAGAGTAATTTTGATTTTCAGTATAGACAATTGTATCATTCTTAAGTAATGAGATTTTACATCTTCCACACCATCTTAATACTGCTTACTTTTTATTCTTACTTGAGATCATTCAGAATTTCAACATGTTTAACAGAAAATGTTGAGTGGTAAATATTCTTCACTATTTTTCATCTTAAAAAGGCAGTTCCACTATTTGAATTTCCAGTAGGTCATGGCTATAGTTTGTTTGGTGAACACCTCAATTTAGACTGAAAATGTTCAGTTTCCTAGAAATTATTATTATAAATGGATGTTAAATCTTATGAAAAATATTTTTTTTCCTGTATCCTTAATATGATCATTTGGTTTCCCTCTTTCACTCTGTTAATGTAGTAAATCCATTAGTAGGTTTTCCACTGCTGTATCAGTCTTGTATCCCTATGATAAATCCAATTTAGTCAGGATATGATATCATTTTCAAATACTGCTGAGTGCAATTGGCTCTATCTTTGTGATTTTTGCATCTGTATCCATTCCTTATCCTATATAACCTACCAACTGCATTTGATGCATTTTGTCTTTCTGATGTTCTTTCAGCATGTTAGATGGCTCTTTCTCAGGATTCATTGCTAGTTTCTTAGCATCCCAACTCTAAGTGTGGGTGACCCCTGGACCTATTCTCTTTTCTATCTACACCTACCCCTTGGTGATCTTCTCCAGTATCATGGCTTTAAAAACCATCTGTATACTCATGAATCTCCAGCCCACTCCTCTGAACTCTAGACTCATACATCCAGCTACTTCTGTGATATGTCCCCTGGATGTCTAATTGACATCTAAAAGATAATATATCTGAAATTGAGCTTCTGCTCCTCCCACAACCTTCCCTTTTTAGGAAGAGGCAATCTCATCCTTCCAGCTACACAGACCAAACACTCTTGGAGTCTTGTTTGACTCTAACATCTCCCATCAGTCTATCAACAAATCCTCTTGGTGTTACCTCAGAACAAATCCAAAAGTGGCCATTTCTCATCAATTTGACTGCTGCCATCGAATCACTGTGATTTTTCACTTATTGTAATAGCCTCCCATCTTGTATCTCTTTTGGCCCCTTTAGTCTATTCATAGCATAGAAATCAGAGTGATACTTTTGAAATTTAAACCAGATCAAATACACTTCCAATATTACCCTTTCTATTCCTGGTAAAAGCAAATTCTTACAATAACTAAAAGGTCCTTCCTGACCTGACATCCTTTAAATCTCTGACATTATGTCCTCCGGTTCACTTTCACCAGGTTCACTCTGTCCCTATCTCCAGCCACTCTGGCCCATTTTACTTTTAATTTATTATTTTTTTGAGGTACTGGAGACCATGGATTGAACCTGGGACCTCATACGTGGGAAGCCAACACTCAAACATTGAGCCATATTGGATTCCCTTAGTTGGTTTTCTTATTTGTTTTGCTTGTTGTTTTTTTCAGGAGGCACTGGGAACCAAACCGGTACCTCCCATATGAGAGGCGAGCACTCAACCACTTGAACCACATCCACTCCCTTTGATCAATTTTGATGGAACAGTCTAGTTATACATCTACTGAAGGCTTTTTTCATTTCCTGCTTCATCTGCCTGGAATGCTTTCCCTACAGAAACTACATTACCCTCACCTTCTTATGATCTTAACTCAAATGGTAGCTCTCAGTGAATTTTGCCATGGACCCTATCTAAAATGGATACCCCTTCCCACCCTACTCTCTCACCTTTTGGGGGGTTTTATTTTTCTCCTTTTTTATCATCTGATATACTATATACTTCATTTACTTTAATCTCCTCTATTCTTACTGATTTTTGGTCTGCTATAAATTGCTAAGAGGTTATCACTCTTTAGATGTTATATTTGTCAAATTTTTCCTCATAGTTCTTTTAGGTTTGCTCTACATATTTTGACGATATCTGATTAGGGTGTGTACAAGATTACAATTAATTAAATCTCCCAGAAAAGCTGATCATTTTTTCATTATTTTATGAATTTCATTAAATCTGGTAATATATTTTATTTTTCTCTAGTAAAGCCTATTAGGAATGATCTTATGTAGATAAACCAGATATGTTTGGCTAATATTTTCCTAGTAGGTTTATTTCATCTCTTTGCTTTTAAAACTTTTCTGTCATTGTTAGTCATATTTCATCTAAAAGGGAAACATCGCTTCTTTTTATGGGCAATCATGTCTGACAGTTTGTACCATTTAGCAGGAGAGTTCTGTCCATTCTTATTTCTCAGATTTCCCATCTTTTCTTGGTTTCATTTGAATTGGTTGAGATATCCCCCTCATTCTTATCCATCACTTCTCTTGCCTAGCTTACTTTTGAAATTTTAATGTCTACACTCAATATACCTAAGTTTAATTAAGAATTTTATTATCCTCTAGAATGATTTTCTATTTATCATAAGATAAACATTTGTAGAAAAACTATGTTTTAAAACCCCATTTTAAAAAACGTTCCATCATTTCAGTAATTGAAAAAGCATGACACACTTTTGGTACCAAACTCTGTATTAGCCAAAGGGGTGCTGATGCAAATTACCAGATATCTACCTTCATAGATAGATATGAAGGGTTAAGAAGGCCCTTCAGCTCTTGCTCTTCTACTTCTCTTCTATATTTTTTTCCTTAGAAATTATCATCTGACTTTATTATTTAGTTGTTTTTATGTTCAAAATTTATTGACTACTTTCTTCCACTAAAATGCAAATTTCACAGAGATAGGAATTTGGGGATGCTTTGTTCACTCTGTATATCCAGTTCATCAAATGGTTCCTGCTTATATGAAAGTGGTCACCTAATACTGTTAAACGGATGATTGCCTTAATTATAAACACATACCCCAAACTTACATGATATTGTTGTTTAGCCTAGTCTTTTACTTTTCTTGTTATTTTTAACCTTGCTAATTATTATTATCCTGTCATACAAGTAATGTTTGTTTATTATAATCCATATGTCTAGCATTTTCTTTACCAACTATCTGTTCTCAGGGTCATTTTTCTTTTGTTCCTTGAAGAACATCTTTTATATGATTCTTTAATGTAGGTTCATACGTGACAACTTCATTTTTGTTTATAAAAATCTATCTTTATTTCACTCTAGTTCTTAAGAGATACTTTTTAATGGGAAAAAAGGAAGGTCAATAGTTCTCTCACAATTTGATAATATTTTAAGATATTCTCTACATTTCTAGCCATTTTCTCAATGAAAAGTTATATTTCCATCTAAATATTGATCTGTTTACATAAGTTCTCTGCAACTTTAAAACACAGATCTCCTTTCCTCCACTTTCCAAAAATAGTTCCATCATTTACTGCTAAGGTCTCATAAAAAAAGTCTCTTTAGCATCCATATTACTACCAGCGGCTCTTCAAGGCACTCTAGGCCTTTTCTATCAAACATCTAAAAATTATTTTCTTCTAAGGCCTCATCAAAAAATAACTTTAGGCTCCATATTATTACCAACAGTCTCTTCAAAGAATTCTAGGCCTTTTCCATCAAGCATCTCACAATTCCACCAAAAAAAATCCCTTACCCATTAAAAAAAAGTTCCATCATTTCAGTAATTGAAAATGCATGACCCACTTTTGGTACCAAACTCTGTATTAGTTAGCCAAAGGGGTGCTGATGCAAATTACCAGATATCTATTAGCTTTTATAAAGGGTATTTATTTGGGGTAGAAGCTTACAGTCACAACACTATAAAGAGTAATTTACCTCCCTCACCAAAGCCTGTTGCCACATGTTGGAGAAAGATGGCTGCAGGTATCTGGAAGGCTCAGCCTTCCTCTTCCTCCTAAGCCTCCATGGTCCCAGCCTCTTCCAATCTCAGCTGTAAGCTAGCATAAGGCTTGTCTCTCTCCCCAGCCTCCAGTGTCCAAAACTAAAAACAGTCTGTGTTCTTCTCCGTGTAGTTACTTCCCTGTCTTTGAGAGAGTATCCATTTACATAGTCCTCAAAGGGGGGAACTCAAACTGAGTCACCCTAATTATGTGGTCAAATAAAAGCCCTAATCTTCATTTAATAAAGTAAAAGTGAAACTTCTGAATCTAATACACCCAGAGGAACAGACCAGTTTACAAACACAATATAATATCTATTTTTGGAATTCCCAAACAATATTAAACTGCTACATTTGTCATTCTGAATAATAGGTGTCTCAGGGCAGGTCTATTCGTGTTTATTCTGTTTGGGGTATGTTGTACTTCTGGAATATTGATATTTATGTCTTTCATAATGGGAGGGAAGTTTTCAGTCATTATTTCCTCAAATATTCTTTCTGCCACTTTTCCATTCTCTTCGCCTTCTAGGACACCAATAATGTGTATGTTTTTGCAGTTTGTACTTTCATTCAATTCCATGATGCTGTTCCATTTCTCCATTCTCTTCTCTTTCTGTTCTCCTGTTATATCCATTTCAGATGTTCTGTCTTTGAAATCACTAATTCTGTCTTGAAGCAGTTCAAACCTGCTCTTATGTGCCTGTAATGTATTTTTTCTGTATATTTTAATATTATTATTATTTTTAAAATACTTTAGATTATATAAATGTTACATAAAAATATAGGGGATTCTCATATACCGTACTCATCCAACACTTTCCCACATTAACAACATCCTTCATTAGTGTGATACATTTGTTACAATTGATGAACACATATTGGAACATTGCCACAAAGCATGGATTATAGCTCGCATTACAGTTTATACTTTGTCCCAATTTTGTAAGTTATGATAAAATATATAATGGCCCGTATCCATCATTGCAACATAATTCAGCACAATTCCAATGTCCTGAAATTGCCCCCATATTACATATGTTTTTCCCTCTCCCTCCCCTCAGAGCATCTGGTGGTCACTGCCTCCACATCAATGATAAAAGTTTTTCCATTCCTAGAATAACAAAAAGTCTATAGCAGAATACCAGTAAGTCTACTCTAGTCCATCATTCTTTCCCCAATCCTGAGGATTGATTCTGGGATGGTGATGCCCACTCTGCCTCTAATTGAGAGAGGGCTTAGATCCCATGGGACAGATGGATGGAACTATATTGCTTACAGTTGCAGACTCTTTCTGTTCATTGGAATTGTTTGGTGCAGTCCATCCTCATCTCTTTGTTAGTTATCCTGGATAAGTCCAATGAACTACAGAGTAGGTGTTGTAACTCTGTTGAGAATCAGGTCCCAACTGGCACATGGACAGCCCAAAGATTTAAGTCTCTTGGACATATACTATCAAGTCTAGTACTAATGAATAGGGAAACCACAACTGAATCCAACTCTGTCAAACTGGGGAGTGTAAATTCCAAAGTAGGGCCAACTGGCAGGGCACCAAACTCCTGAGTGGTCTGCCCTGCCTATAGTGTCTGAATGTCTCTACAGCCCTCAGGAGCCCTGCTATTTGAGGCAATATTTACTGTGGCAGTCGATGAGATCCTGCTGATATATGCATGAGCATAACCTCTGGAATGACCTCCTGACTCACTTTGAAATCTCTTAGCCATAAAAATTCATTTGTATTTATCCTTTCCCCCTTTTGGTCAAGGTTTTTATCCAGATGCACCACTAGTTGGTGCTTGGTAATAATCCCTTGGTGTTAGGGAGGCTTAGCTCCAGGAGTCATGTCTCATGCTGGGGGGAAGGTAATGCATTTATACAATGTGTTTGGTTTAGAGAGAGGCCACATTTGAGGAACAAGGAGGATCCAAGTGGGTAACTCTTAGGAAACATATAATACTAAGCTAAGTTTCAATTTCAAAATAAAAGGTTCATAAGTACAGTCATCAATATCAAGGACCCATTGCAATGGTCCATTCTCCTTCACTAGGAACTGCCCCTGTTCTTGGGAGATTCTTGCTGTCACATTAGAGAATGTAGCAGAGCTCCTCTGGATGGGAATTTAATATTCTTTTGGTTATTGTGTGCATTTCTACCCACAGTAACAATGTCCCATAAAAACTTGGACACATTCATATGCCTAGGTGAATCTCCTATGCATCCCCCATCACTGCCACCCCACACCAATGATCCTCTCCTGTCACAGTTGTGACCCTTCCATGATCCAAAACCTCTTCAAAACTGAATCCAACGAAAAACCAAATGAAATTAATGAGAAAATGAAATAATGATAGTTTTAATTATAACAATACAAAAAATTGAAAATATTTGAAATAACAAAAAAATAATTTTTGACATTATATCTTTCATCACTGTAAGATCTGTTTTATTATATGTGCATTGACATGTTCTTCTGTATATTCTCCCAGTATCTTTTTTTTTTTATCTGCAGAGAAGCTTTAGGTTACAGAAAAGTCATGTACAGAATATAGGGGATTCCCATATAACCAACAACCTCCCCCTTTTGCCCTCTCCCCTATTAATAACATTTTCATTTTACATGTGGATGGTACATTTGTTACAATTGATGTATATATATTGAAGCATTGCTAATCGTGGTCAATGACTTACATTATGGTTTACACTTTGGACCATACCCTTTTATAAATTTCGACAATATTTAAAATTGCCTGTATCCCTTATTGCACAATCAGGCAGAACAATTTTAATGCCCTAAAAATGCCCTCTGTCCCATCTATTCTGTTTTTCCCTCCCCATCCCCTCAGGACCTGTGGTAACCACTGTTTCACTTTTTGAAGAATAAGATTCATTTTACTTGCAATAATATTGATGGCTTGACATATTGGTCTGTTTTCTTTTATTATGCACTATCTATGTTCTTGAGAGACTCTTGCTGCTTTATGTGAGGTCATCCCAAAGATGGAAGCTTAGTATTTTCTTGTTTATTGTGTGGATTTCCACCCACTGATATAACACATAAGTTGAACACTTATATATTCCATAGAAGCCTGCCCCAGGTGTGCCCTCTCCTGTATGACCCCCACAATCAACACCCTACCTCAGGAAATCCTCCCCTGCCATGTTTTCCAAAATAACATTCTCAATGTTGTAGTTTTAACCGCAGACTGACAAATCCCCAGAGTTCACCTGCTTCTTCTCCTGACCCTCCTTTAACTTCCATGGATAGTCCAACCCAAATCCCCCCCACACTATGCCCCTCACAGACCAGCACCACCAAAACCAATAGCATCACTGACATGCCCATCCACTGCACAACTACACCCTTCCAACTTTTAAATTTTACCCATATAGGCATTGGCTCACAACCCTCTACTCCCTTTCGGTCTCCTGTAAACTTATCTTCTAGACTATAGCTCTGTAAGTCTGCTTAATTTACATCAGTGAGGTCATGTAATATTTGTCCTTCAGTGCCTGGCTGGCTTCACTTGACATAAGGTCTTCAAGATTCATCCATGTTATCTTGTGTGTTAATACTGCATTCCTTCTTACAGGTGACTAATATTCCATTGTATGTATATACCACAGTTTGCTTAACCACTCATCTGTTGATGGACATTTGGGTTCTTTCTGACTTTTGGCAATAGTGAATAATGCCATTATGAACATAGATATGCCTATATTTGTTTGAGACCCTGCTTTCCATAATTATGGATCAATATCCAACAGTTGTTGAAGATGCTGAGAGCCAGAGCATAAAGGGTTAAGCATTTAAAAAGCATGTTTGCTGGAAAAGAAATATTAGTAATGTCTCCAAGGACTCTGCATACTGCAGATATCAGTAGGAGGAAGCAGAATGGAATGAACCCACCACTAAGAAGTTACTGTATAAATTCCTAAGAAAAACTATCTAGGAATACAGGAACTGGCAGCTCTCTTACATGTCAAGCAGAGAAACTAGTGAAAGATGCCCTATTTTGTTATCAGCTTTGTAGTATAAAAAGCAGCTTCAACCTAAATAAACTTGCCTGCATTCCTCATGGAGTGAGGTCCCCTGATCCCAATATTTCTCTGGATAATTCCCGGCACCGTCTAACTCCATGATGAATTACAACAAGCAGTGAGATTGCTGGATCTATATTTAGCTTCCTGAGGAATCATGAAACTGTCCTCCATAATGGCTGCACCAGTCTACATTCTCAGCTGTGGATAGGGGTTCCCTTTCCTCCACATCCCCTCCAACACTTGCAGTCCTCTGTTTTTTAAATAGCCACCAGTCTAATTGGTGTAAGATAATATCTCATTGTAGTTTTGATTTGCATTTCCCTAATAGCTGGTGATTTTGAGCATCTTTTCATGTGCCTTTTAGCCATTTGTGTTTCTTCTTTGGAGAAGTGTCTATTCAAGTCAATTGCCTACTTTTTAAATGGGTTCTCTATCTTTTTATTATTGAGATGTAGGATTTCTTTATATATTCTGGATATTTGGTACCTATTACATAGATGTTTACCAAATATTTTCTCCCAGTGAGTTGTTTGCAATTTCTCTTACTTGACAAACTCCTTTGATGTGGAAAAGTTTTTAATTTTGAGGAGGTCTCATTTACACACACACACACACACACACACAAACATACAGCAAAGCTCTAAAGCATATGAAGAAAAAGTTGAAAATATGGCAGAAGAAATAGATAGGAGTACATTACTCATAGGAGAAATCAATACAGCACATTCAGTAAAGGATTCATCATTGTGAAAAAATATCAGTAAGGATATAAAATGTTTGCATGCATCATATGTAAAAATAACACCAAGAAGAGGAGTTTCAGAAGAGAACAGGAAGAGCATCCATGTATATGGACAAGAACTAACTATCTAATAATAAGAATCTAGTTTAACCACTTGGAACAAATTTACCATACCAATGGAAAATATTCAGGATAAGGATATCTATGCATGTGTCGGGGAGCAGAGAGTCACACTGATCAATATACATGATTATTCTGTAACCCATATCAGGTATAATTAAGTATGAAACCTCTACCTAGGAGAAAGGAAAACATGATATAGGGATAAATCATTCAAGGATGAGGCCCCCAATAAAATATATATAGTGGCATTTAAATACATATCATATCATATATATATATATATATACACACACACACACACACACACACACACAAACATACAGCAAAGCTCTAAAACATACGCAGAAAAAGTTGAAAATATGGAGGAAGAAATTGATAGCAGTACATTACTCATAGGAGAAATCAATACACCACATTGAATAAAGGATTCACACTTTTGCCCAATATCAAGAAGGAAAGAGAGTCACAGAAAAGGTAAACGATAAGTAAAGAAAGTGAGGGATTTATGCAAAGTCACTTTTAGCTCCAAGAATGTTTCAATAAACCACTGTTCTAATAATAACATAAATCCAATGAAAATACCTTCTAAATGCACGGTGAAATTTGTTTCAAGTGGAACATGAACTTTCGACGAATTCTCTCCTGCAAGGGAGCCTGAAATACCCACGAACTTACCCATCAGTCTGAGAGGATGGGAGATATTACTAAATGTGGTTGCTTGTAGCATTGTAATCCTTCTGTGAACAAATATTTCCCAGGGAAACACCACTTGATGAGGCATACCATATAGGATAAAACTGTATTCTAGAAAAAAAATATAGAGAGAGAGACAGAGTGTATATGACCAGGTTAGATGTCATATAATCCATGATAAGTAATGCCCTGTAGAGGAAGAATCATTTAAAGGTCACTAATAATTCTGACATCCTTGAAATCAATGATGGCATAATTCTGTTTTGTATATTGCGGGCCTAATAATACTGGAACAAATAATCTGTTAGAATGACATCAATTACTGGTTCAGTGATTTTCGATTCATTTGAGGCACATTCAGTTCTGGATTATCAAAATCTTATGTGGGAATACTTCACATCTTATGGGAATGAATTACCACAGATAACATTCGATCAGACTCTATTTTCTGTGGGAAGAAAGCTCAAACTCTTTTCCAACAGTACCCCTGAGAAAATATTATGGACCCAGATGGACCATTTTAAATAACGACCATGCATGAGAAAGTGCAAAAGGAAAATAACGTGTCCGGCCTGGAGTCCTGAGTCCATTAAAAGAAGGTGTTTCTTTTTTCTAGGAAGAAACGTACAGAATCCCGATAGTCACACCACTCTTACCAAAGGCAGGAGAGCAAGCAAACAGAAAGCGAGTGGAGGAGAGGAGAGAGTGACAGAATAAGAAGGGACATAGAGAAAAATGCCCGGAAGGAAATGGCAGATCATATACAAGGGCATTAGAGCCTTCACTGTTCAATCCAAAGAAGGGATTCCTGCCGTTTGAAAGTCTACATGGAACAGGGCTCCCGTAGCTCTGATGTCTGGTCAGGACCTCTCTAAAGGAATTGCAGGTAACTCTAAGGAGTCAGAGGCAGCCTCAGAAGTGAGGTGAATTCAACTTGTATTCGATCCTAGAGAGATTACTTGGAAAACTCCCTTGTTTGCAAAAGGACCCCTGAGACCTCAATCAGCCAAGGTTCCCAGAAGAAATGACCACACAAAAGAGAAACATTTACATTTTACACCACGATGAGGAGGCAGTCTTCCCAATCCCACCTTACAC
>JAQZBX010086886.1:0-12940 GCA_029593785.1 Cabassous unicinctus
ATTACTTAACTGCCTTTGTGATTTCATCTTTGTATTATTGGTAGTTTAAGAGAGTACCTTTAAGCTTCCACATATCAGTGAATTTTCCAATTATCCCTATGTTACTGATTTCTAGCATCATTTCAGTTTTGTCAGGGAAAACTCCTTTTATGATTTTAATCTTTTTCAATTTATTGTCTTGTTTTGTGACCTAACATATAGTCTATTTTGAAGAAACACTCATGTGCTCAAAGAAGAAAGTGTATTCTGATCTTGTTGGCTGAAGTCTTTTCGATATATTTGTTAGCTCTAGATTGTTTATAGTATTTTTCAGTTTTCCATTTCCTTATCATTCTTCTATTTAGATGTTTTATTCATTATTAAATGTCATGCAGTGAAGTCTATTAACAGATCAGAGAAACATCTATTTCTGCTTTCATACATGTCAATATTTGTTTCATTATTGGGGGTTTCTCTCTCTATATATAGATATACATTTAAATAAAACATAAATCCATCCAGAGTGTACAATCAATGGCATTCAGTATAATCACATAGTTGTATATCCATCCCTTCAATCATTTTTATAGAATTTTAATTATTTGAATAATAATAAAAATAAACAAATAAATGCAAAAAACTCCTCATCACCTCTTAATTTCTCTATGCTTCCCCCTGCCACACATAGCTGCTTTTCTGTTTCCATCTCTCTTTTATTTATATTTATATTTTTAAAAAACATTCCTATATATGCAATATCACCCATATTCAAATTTTACATGAGGATTCACTATGTTATACAGTCCCATGAAACATTTTTTAGCTTTCCTTCTGGTAATATACATGCCCTTAGACCTATCCTTTCAACCACTGTTGTACCCATAAAATAGCTCTGCTACTTACAAACACTATGATTTGTTTTCACCACTTCTATTCATTTCCAAAGAATTGCAAACTTTCTCTTTTACCAGTTCTGCAGAAACTAACCCTCAGCTTTCCATTCTTTACCATCATTCTATTTTCTGCTGACCTATATTCTACATATTAATTCCATGAATTTACATAATATATTTAGTTCATAATAGTGCAATCATACAGTATTTGTCCTTTTGTGTCTGGCTTGATTCACTCAGCATAATGTCCTCCAGGTTCATTCATGTTGTCATATGTTTCACAACTTCTTTCCTTCTGACCACTGCATAATATTCCATCATGTGTATGCACCTCAAATTGTCCATCCATTCATCAGTTGATGGGAACTTGAGTTGTTTCTGACTATTGGCAACCATGAATAGCACTGCTATGAATATTAGTGTACAAATGTCTGTCATTATCACTGCTCTCAATTCTTCTGGGTACATACCTAGTAAAAGTATTGCTAGGTCACATGGCAAGTCTATATTCATCTTCCTTAGGAACTGCCAAACAGTCCTCCACAGTGGCTGTACCATTCTACATTCCCACCAACAGTGAATAAACATTCCCATTTCTCCATATCCTCTCCAACACTTACAGTTTTCTGACTTTTTAATAGTGTCCAATCTAATAGGTATGAAAAGATATCTCACTGTAGTTTTGATTTGCATTTCCCTAATTGATAGTGATGTTCAACATTTTTTTTCATGCATTTCTTCATCATTTGTATTTCTTAATGGGATAATTGTCTTTTCAAGTCTTTTGCCTATTTTCAAACTGTGTAGTTTGTATTTATTGTTGAGTTGGCTGATCTCTATATATATCATGGATATTAAACCCTTATTGGATATGTGATTGCAAATATTTTTTCCCATTTTGTCAGCTGATTTCTCACTCTTTTGACAAAGTATTTTGAGGTACAAAACTTTTGAGGAGGTCCCTTTTATCTATTTTTCTTTTGTTGCTAGTGCTTTAGGGGTAAGATTTTAGAAACTACTGCTTATGACAAGATTTTGAAGATGTTTTTCTACATTTTCTTCTAGGAGTTTCATGTTTGTTGATTTTATATTTAGATCTTTGATCTGTTTTCATTTAATTTTTGTATAACCTGTGAGATAGAGGTCCTCTTTGTTTTGTATATGGATATCCAGTTCTTCCAGCACCATTTGTTGAATAGACAGTTCTGGCCCAGCTGGCAGGGCTTGGTAGCTGTGTTAAAAAATCCCATGATTGGAGATGTGATTGTCTACTTCTGAATACTTGATTTGGTCCCAATGGTCAATCTGTCTGTATTTATGCCAGTACCATTCTTTTTTTTCTTTTTTAATAACTGGAGCTAAGTAATATGCTTTAAAGTCAGGAAGTGAGAGTCCTCTAACTTCGTTTTTCTTTTTAAAAATATTTTTGGTGATTCAGGCCCACTTACCCATCAAAATAATTTTGATAATTCAATTTTCCATTTCTGCAAAAAAGGTTTTTGGGATATTTATTTGGATTGCATTGAATCTATAAAACAGTTTGGGTAAAATTGGCATCTTAATAATATTTAGCCTTCTAAACCATGATCATGGACTATCCTTCCATTTATTTATGTCTTCTTCAATTTCTTTTATCCATGTTTTGCAGTTTTCTGAATACATGTACTTTATGCCCAGTTTTAAGTTTATCCATAAATATTCGATTGTTTTTGTCGCTATTATAAATGGAAGATTTTTTCTTATTTACCCCTTAGATAGCACATCAGTAATGTATAGAAGCACTATTGCTGTCTTTTTATTTTGCATATTAATCTTGCATCCCAGCATTTTGCTGAACTCTTACATTAATTATAGTAGCTTTGTTGTGGATTCTACAGGATTTTCTTGATATAGGGTCATATCAAAAGCAAAGGGTGAAAGTTTTCCTTCTTTTCCTATTTGGGTGTCTTTTATTTCTTTAACTCCATTACAAATTAGAAATGGAAGACAGAGAGATGTGGGGGAAAGATTGTTGGAAAAATGGAATTTAATAGAATAGAAGGAGATATTTTAAAGAAATTGAGCATTTCTAAAAACATCCTTTTCAAGTTTCCACAAAATATTAGAGTGATGTAAGAAATGCAATATGCCATGGCCTAATTTTATTATCATATAATATTTTACAGAAAACTAAAATATTAAATATGACAATCCATGTTAGAGCTTAAAGGAGAAATAGTATGGGATCATTTACATGGAGTGAGAACTTGTTACAATCACATACTCATTAATGATGGAAAATTTAGCAAAGAATAGAACTGTCAAATCTTCACTATGAGAAAATGTAACAAACAAAAGTAAATTCTCCGAAGTCAAATATCATAGAATTCAAAATATACGCTATGGAAGAATCATCTGATACATCATCCGACAAATAAAATTACCCTTACAACTTTTATTAAGCAACATAGTGAGGTGAGAAAAGCAAAATACAATGAATTAGAGTTCTAAAAGAAGCAATGAAATAGCTGATAGCAGCAGATAATATTGTAAATGTGGAAGATAAAAGCTATTACATACATAAAATGAAAATATATTGAATATGTATGGAGAAGGCAATTTTATGCAAAATTCAATTAGGAAATATCAAATATGTATAAACTAGAAAGAACAAATAGAAAATGAGATTTTAAAGAAATAATTGACTATAGCAATAAATTATATATGTAAGCATGCATGTGTGTGTTTACACTTAATGACTTTGAATCTTTACTATGAGAAAAATAAATCTAATACTAAAAATAGCTAACAAATTATATATTTGTATGTGCACATATTCAATCACTAAATAATATATTAGGATGTAGGAAAAAATTGAAGAAGATTTTTATAATATAGATATAAAGTAAAAATGTTGAAAACATGTAGGTATAAAAGTTTGTCCTGCTCCTGAGACAGAAATGATGCTGGGAGTTATTATTTTTTAAAATCCTAGGAAATATTCAACAGAAAAATGTAAGTTCCACCTTTGATATAGATTATTTCATGTTGACATATAAATTAAAAATACATGCTCAAAAATATCAAGGCACAAGCTTTGAATCACTATGTTCAATATCACATTTTAGATAGAAATAAAAAAGATGAAGATACGGAACAGTATCAGATTTTATCAACCTCCATGCATAGGAATACATATTCAATTATATGGAGGAGACTTCCATCAATAATTCTACATAAAATTGAATTTGAAATATAAATTAAGATAATACAAAAAATGTCATATTAATGAATATGAATGAATGTGAATATGAAAGTCTAGAAATGTAACCTCCAACTGTTTTAAGAGTGAAACTTGAGTATAAAATTGACAGTGATGTGTTTTACAAGGAAACATCAGTGAAGATGATACAGGTAGACTCAAATCACTTTAAAAAGCTGCATATGGAGAATTAAATTTTTCAACTATTGAAAATATAAGACTATTAGGCACTAGAGGAATATGACCACATATCAAACTTTTATTGGGATTATTACTCTTGAAAAATATAAACTCATGATATACATACACAACTTCCATATCAAATGAATAATAAACACTTAGCCATATGGGCCTGGTCTGTCATTTGACCAGTTATAGAATGAAGGATGAAATAAATGATCATAGGCTCCCTAAAAGTGAATTTTTCTTGGTATAGATTCTAATATACAAAGCCAATCTACCTGGGATTCATTTCTGAGATAATAAATAGATATATAATTTATGAATTAGAATACTGGCTCAGCCCATGAGAATTAGGTAATAAAACTCCATCTTGAGAAGATATGTTATTATATCTCATTTTGGGGAAAAGTACATCACATATAATAAGCAATGTCTCGTATACTGAAGGAAATATCTAATATCATCTATTGCTACCTCACACTCCTATCTACTGATTCTTTGTACTTCATCATGCAGAAAGCTTAAATGTAATGAGCATGGCATGCAATTTTCCACCCAAAGATCAAGCAGAGAATAAAAGCTTCCTAAAATATTCTGCATGGCACAACATGGTTTTAACAGTCACATTTTCAAGGAGGAAAGCTACTCTTCTCAGTTCCAACTTTAGCACAGGTCTAAGCACCATAACCTTATGTTCTCTTGATTCCTCAGTGGGGTATCAGTTCTCTTCACTTTGTCACTCATCCAAGACACTTATATGACAGTGAACATAAAGAAAGCATTTAAAAGAGTAAGTTTCTCTAAATTAAAAGACAAAGTATCTTACAGGGTGACTTTATCCAGCAACTTGAAGCTCTTTCAAGATATAGACATCTATTAAGGTGATGATAAAAAGGCATGGTCATCTCAACTTGATGCCATACTTTTTTTCTGTATCCTTATTGTGTCCTTAATTCTCTGATTGTGTAACTATTTTAATCACTTTTTGATTTATGCAGCTATTATAGAAAGCTGAATACAAAGAGAACAATTTGAATTGAATTTCCTAATTCAAAACACTCAATATTATTTTCCTGGGTGGGCAGTATACTGTAATTTGAAGTTCTCTCATTCATGTGGTCACTTACTGTGGTACAATCCTGTATGCTTCTCCATATGATATTATTATTTTCCATAACTGAAATTCATCCTAAACATTTTCCAAAGTGTTTTAACAATGTGGAAAGAGTTTTAAAGAAGAATACATGAGTTTCTCTTAAAGTATTGAGTATGAGAAACTATGACAGAAGGATATACAGATCACTGACACTTATGTAAACAACACAAAATATATAAACAGCAAAACAGTAGATATTACAGGAAGAGAATGAAACTGAAGAACACAGATCATGTACAAATTAAACTTTTTAAAACTGTGTATTTAAGAATTTGTAATCCAAAAATCCCTGCTACTGATCTCAAAACATCTGTAGAACATTCTACCTAGAGCACTATTAATCTCCCCATACCACACAATATAAATGATGGGGTTCATGAATGGGGTCACCTTGGGTTAGAACATAGCTGTAGGAAGGTATTTAAGAGGTGCATTATCTGCAGGTGGACCTAAGAAAACACTTGAAACAGATATTACAAACAAGATGAGAATTGCCACCAGTGGGGAACAGTTGGATAAGGCTTTGTTACCAGCTTCTACAGAACATATCCTAAGTACCACTTTAAATATATTTAGATATAATATAAACCTAAAGCAAGAACATACTAAATATTCAAGCACTTATTGCTAGGACCACAGACTCAGAAAACCAAATATCTGAAGATGTGATCCTCAAAATGTGAGGAATATCCCAGAATTAACAGATCACATTAGATTGTGTGAAGGGAAGCCTGAACATGGTACCAGTCTGGATAGCAGAGTTGATGAGCCCAGTGGCCTATAAATGACCAGCTGCCTTCGTGTACAGACATGGGGTGATGGTGAACCCATTTTGCCGAAGTTGGCAGATGGCAATAAAATGGTCATAAGACATCACATCAAGGTATGTGCACCTCAAGAAAATATATAAGAAAATCTGAGCAGCACATCCTGGGAGAAAAATTAGTTTCCTCTCTGCCATAAAATTCACAATCAGATTGGGAACAGTAACCGAAATCTAGCAAAGATCTATGAGGCATAATTTTCTTATAAAGAACCACACTGGGGAGTGTAGCTCTGTATTGGTTACAATGGCAATAACTGTTAAAAGGTTTCTAGTAATTTCTCCCAGTTAAATCAGTATAAAAAGTCTTCAGAGAACTTGAGATATCTTGAAGTGGTGAGGTTTTCCCTGTCTGCTGATATACTGTAGTTAAAATATTAAGTGATAAGACAATGGTAGCCACCAAATTAGTGAAATTATAAATACTACAAATCAAAATGAATTAAGATTATAAGAAAATATGGCTGGCCATCTGCAAATTTACTAAACAATTTCTAATGACTTTCAGGTGGATATAGAGTAAATTTCATATGATGACAAATGCAACTTTATTAAAAAAGATCTCTAAATTAAAAAATTATAAAATTATTTCAAATGTCCCTTCAAAAATATAGCATTCTAAATTATTTTCCTTATTATTTTATATGCAAAAGTATAATATATAAAATTAATAAATATTTTATTGGAAAAATCATGCATTAATTGTTCACTAAAGCACACGGTAATATTTTAAATGTTGTAAAAATAGGCATTGATTAAATAGACACAAAAACAAGTAAATAATGAATATATCATTGCAAATATATTTGTCTTTATCTCAACTTTAAATTAATTATAATATCAGATGTGAAATAATTAACAACTAAAGATAAAAAATTAAATTTAAAAGAAATAGTAGCATGAAATTTTATCTTGTATGTATATATGTTTGTACATATATACACAAAAAAAAACCACACACAGATATGTTGCATAGATATAGCAGACCTTGTGAGAATATTAAAAATTTCACTGAAATTCACAAACCAGCGTTTTAATTTTGTGGATGTATTCAGTAGTTTAAATCAGGAAGCAATTTTATAGGCATTAAAGAAGAGGAGAAGGAGAAGGAAAAGAGAGAAAAAGATACAAAAAACACACAATGGTAACTTATTTGTGAATTTGACTGCATTACAACAAAGAATTTCTTTCTGTAGAACCAAAACAAAGGCATTTAAATCTTAAGCTATTTAAAATTAACCTTTAAAGACTAGAAAGCAATTCTGAAATGGAGTAAAAATGCATATCTTATTTTAAACATAGAAATATATTCTTTATATTTGGTATTTATTTAAAATAAAATGTATAATACCATGTTACTGCACAAAATCAGGAGGATGGAAAAAATATATTTGGATGCACCAATGGCTAGTGAGGTACATGTATTGGTTGTTTGTGTGGATAAGTTGATAAAAATGCTTTGCAAAACCATTTGTTATTGTATTAGTCAGCTAAGACTTGTTTAGTTTGAAGTAAGGAATAAACTTTTAGTCCATGATCAGAGTCACAGTGATTATTCTTCATTTATGACACAAGTTTATTTTGTGTTTACTGTAGCTTTGCTATGTATGATTCACGTTCAAACAATAGGCTATTGGAGAATTGTGTATATGGGATGTTAGTCGTTCTCTTGGTGGATTTAAAAGAGCCTATAAAGAAGTGCATATGTTAGCTCTTAAATCAACACACCCTAATTTTGCTCACATTTTATTGGTCAAAGAAGGTTATGTGACTCAGTTTGCTATTAATGAATGATGACTCTATTTACATATCTTAAAAAGGTTACTACAGAAAGGGTCACTTCAGAAGGGACATGGGATATTTTGAATTGTAATGCAGACAAGAATTTATGTATTAAACTGTTGATACACATGCTTGTCCCTGCATTGGCTGCCAGAATTATGATTACCTGTAAGATGGAAGAAAAGGATGTGAAAAGAGATAAACACAGTAAACCTGCAGTATTCTGGATTATTTACAATACATTGAAACTATATTTATGATTACTCATTGAAATCTAAATATTATTTGGAAAATAATTATTTCTTCTTTTCAAATTAACAGTTTAAATCCAAAATACCTTGCTGAATATTAATTAAACTTTGAATTTTAAAGCTTTTTTCAACAAACTGTTTAAACATCTATTAATATTTTTCCACTTCCTTCATTTTACTTGTTTTATTTTCCTAGGCTGCTTAAGCAAATGCTTATGAAATGGATTGACTTAAACAATGTGAATTTATTAGCTTATCATTTTAAGGCTAAAAGAACTTCCAAATCAAGACATTTTCAAGATGATGCTTTCTCCCCAAAGACTGTGGTGTTTGGGAGCTGGTTGCTGGTGATCCTTGGTCCTTAGTTTGCCACATGGCAGTGTCTCTTGGTCTTTCCCTTTTGTTCTGGATTTTGTTGATGTTTGGCTTATGGCAGCTCCATCTATGGCTTTACTTCCCTCTCTGAATTTCATTCTGCTTAAAAAGGACTCCAGTAATAGGATTAAGACCCATTCTTACTGTAGTGGGCTACGTCTTTAAGTAATCACATCAAAAGATCTGACTTACAATGGGTTCACAGCCACAGGAATGGATTAACTTTAAGAACATGTTTTTCTTGGGGTGCACATGGTTCAAACCCAACACAATACTGTCTAAAACTTGAATTGCATTTTGTCATGTTTATTGAAATATAGTGATTTTTATTTCATCAATATTCCTTCCCTGGAAAGTGCAAACTTCCTCAAATTGAAATGAAATAAATCATTAAAAACTATCATTTTAATTCACCTCTTTGGTTGATATCCATTTTATAAGCCTCCAGTATACAATGCTGCCAATTAAAGAGCATAGCTTCAGATGTCATCCTTTAGAAACATAAAATATGACATGAAGTGTGGAGTAGTTTCATTAATATTTAATTTTTAGGTTATGCTGCTTGGACAGTTGGATACTCATAGACGATAAAAATAAATTTCACTCCTCCTCAGTATATACAAATGATATATATTAAAGGTCACTATAAGTCAAAACTATGACAGACTTAGAGACTATTAATGGATAATGTCTCCTTGATTTCAGGCTATCTGTCATGTATTTCTTGTATACAAGAAACAAAATGCAAACCACAATGCAAAATATTGATTATTTATTATAAGAGTTTTGAAAATTTCTTTTCCTCAAACAATGAAGAGATAACAATGGATTATATAACAAATCAGGAAAACGTATCTGCCACAAAAATAGAGACAGGAATTTCAGAGAAAAGAATTACAGACTAACATTAAAGTACATTAAAACTTTCAAGCTTAGCACAATTCTATATATATATGTGAATACACACACATTCATATACATAAACATACATATACATATATACATAAATACTAAATGCAATGAAAACATTTGAAATATCTGAAAATATAAAATATGAATGAGTATTTTGAGAAAATAGAAACCTCAAACCCTAATGATGAGTGCATCAATTGGTCCAACTAGTTTAAATTATACTGTGATATTGTATCAATTGTCTTAGGCTATGTTATATTTGAATGAACCTCCAATAGTCAATGCACAACTATTTATTCAGTATTCCTGTCCATCTTGTGTTGGTCATGCCCCTTTCTGTAGAAACCAGGCTAATGGAGAATCATCTATATCAAATAGAAAACATATTATGGCAAAGTATAATGCTCTCTTTAATCCACATTATTCCTTTCTTTGTCACTTAGTGTGAAAAAGCCTGATACATGGTGTAGCTTTATATCCATGGGATACTGAAGCACTACTATAATATAAGGGGGGGTACTAAAAGGTTAAGTAAAATTCAATATACCCCAATTATACTGTATTAAAATTAAAGATTTGTATAAATAAAACACAATGAGCATGCAGTATGGGCAAGAGACAAGATTTTTCTATTTTTGGCCACATAGACAAGGGGACTTAAATTCTGACTCCTTGCTGGTTACTAATGTTTTAATTTTCTAATTTGCCTAAACCAACACTTTCCATTTCCTCGTGTCTGTGATAACCTTTGCTGGAACTGCACATTTTGAAATATGTATGCTATCACTAGAATTGAGACCCTGATACATCTGTTATTCAAGATTCCAAATAATATTCTGTGTTGCAGTTCTGGTTTTTAATGTCTACTTTTGAATGAGGGATGCAGCTTTAACACACATCAGTGCTGTATCATTGTTGTGTCCTTAATTCTGCAGTTGTGCCTCAATTTTAATCACCTTATTATTTTGTGCAGACATTGTAGAAAGCTGAATGCAACAATGGCAATTTTAATTGAATTTTCTTATTCAAAAATTTCAATATTCCCTTCCAGGGTAGCAATATTCTATAACATGAAGTTCTCTCAACTGTGTAGGCACTTATTATGGCATTCACTCATGGTTTTCTCCAAAGTTAATTATTCCTTGACATCACTAAATAATATCCAAAATGTTATTCAAAACATTTTTAATAATGTGGAATATGTTTTCCACAAGAATGTGAATTACACAAATGTATGGAGTTGAAAAAATTAGAAGCAGATATATAGCTGGTATATGAAACAACAAATTAAACACAAAACATAAAACAACAAAATATGTGCAGAGTACTAAATCCTAGACAATTATGGGTAGATTCAAATTTAGAACATATATCATATATGAATTAAACTTCATTCAAATAATTTTTAGAATTTTTAATCAAGAAAAATCCTGCTTGGGAACTTAAAATATCTGTGGAACATTTTGCATAAAGCATTGTTAATCTCTCTGTTCTGAAAACTATAAATGATGAGTTTTGTGAACAGGGGCACCATGGTGTAGAACACAGCCATGAGAAGATTTTTAAGAGAAGCTCCTTTTGCAATGGGACCAAAGGCAGCATTAACCCCAGAAATTGCAAACAAAATGAGAATTGCCAACTGTGGGGCACAGGTGGTTAGGGCTTTGTTTTAGGCTTCCAGAGAATGTATCCTAAGCACCATTGAAAATATATCAATATAGGACTTAATCATAAAAGGAGAACATACTAATACAATACAAACACTTAGAGCTAAGGCCATTGACTCAGAAACCTGAACATCTGGAGATGAGATCCTCAAAATTTGAGGTAGATCACAGAAATATTGATGGATCACATTTGATTTTGTGAATGGAAGCCTGAACATGCCACCTGTGTGGACACCTGAAAACAGCAACCCACTTGCCTATGACCCACCAGTTCCCTGTGTGCACAGACATGGGGTCATGGTGAGCCCATAGTGCAGAGGGTGGCAAATGGCCACATAGCAATTATAGGACATCACTACCAGGAAGGCTAACTCTGTGTGTACAAGGAAGAGAACCAGGAATATCTGGGTGGCACATGCTGGAAGAAAAATCAACTTGGTGTCTGTCAGAGAATTCACAATCATTTGGGCACAGTAACTGAAATGCAGCAAAGGTCTATGAGGGATAAATTGCCTTTGAAAAAGTACATTGAATGATGTAAATGTGGATTGCCTACCATGACAATAACAGTTAGAAGATTCCCAGTCAGGGCTCCCAGATATGTCTTTAGGAACATCAGACCTTGCAGGACTTTAAACTCTCGGGAGGTTGAGATATCCACGAGGAGGAATTCTGTGAAAATGGTGAGATTGTCCATGTTCCTTATGTTTTCATTTCCCTAGAGTCAAAGTATAAAATAATATATTAAAAACTAAGTGCAGATAATCCATATTACTCCCAAATAATATGTCACCTTTGGTATCAATATGTGGTTTCTCATGAAGAATTCAGTTTAGAGAAATGGACAAAAGTATTTAGAAACAATGAATTCACATATTTCCCTTTTCACTTTCTTAATTCTTGTCTTATCTGTTAATTTCACATTCATAGGATCAGATAATCCATACATTGAGTGATCTAAAATGAAGCTCATAAACATTTCAGTTATTGAGTAATTTACAGTATTTAGTAAAAGATCTTTTCAAAGTTGGCCTGTATATAAGCAAGGATTATTTTTTCATTTCCTTCATTAGCAAATGGTCATCTCAGATATGCGCTATGGAAGATCCTCTGTATAAGCCCATTTGTTTGAACACTGTACTGTGATCATTTTCATGTGCCAGGTGACTTGGATGTTTGCTTATGTCTCCCAATCTTGGCCAGCTGAATAAAAGTCAGTTTCTGCAACACAGTTAATGAATGCTTCTGAGGGTCTTCTCAGAATTGTATTCATGGTGGTGACCAGATAGATCAGTTGTCACCACTCCTTCATTTCAGGTGTTCTATAACACATGAGTGCGAGCCCTTGTTCTCCTCCTAAACAGCAACATCAATTAAAGATTTGATTCTCTTAAAATCTAATTGATTCCAGGTTCCTGTTGCAGTGTTTAGCACAGTTCCCTTCCTTTCTTTGCAATTTACCTTATAACCTGCACACAGTAGCTAAGAAAATAATCCCACCTGAAATCTCTCCTCCACAAAGGAGGATTCCTTTCATCAGTCATGAATTCCAATGTTTGATGAAGACCCATATTTCTGTCCAAGCATCTTGCCTACTTATTTTCTAGATTTTATGGAAATCTCTTCCCTCACAATAACAATTGCACCACAACTGTTTTATTTTTGCTTATCTTGAAAC
>JAQZBX010086887.1:0-12938 GCA_029593785.1 Cabassous unicinctus
TCCTGGTGAGTTTTTGCCTAGAATGGCATTTTCTATAGTTTTACTCTCAACATACCCATTTCTTCTTGCTTTAGTTGTATCTCTTATAAACAACATAAAAATAGCCTGGATATTTATATTACATCTGAAAATGTATGTCTGAAGAACATGTAGATATCTTTCTTCCAGTTTAATCATAATTTAATTTGTTCCATATTTAATGCTTATTTTTAAACTTTCTATATATTTGAGATATTTCCTCCTAATAAAAACAATTTTATTTTATTTTATTTTAATTAATTAAAAATTTTAATGATACTTAGATTATACAAATGTCACATAAAAATACAGGGGGTTCCCATATGCCCTGCTTCCCACACCTCCCACATTTTCCCACATTAACAACATCCTTCATTAGTGAGGTACATTCATTACAATTGATGAACACATTTTGGAGCATTGCCACTAAGTATGGATTAAAGTTTACATTGTAGTTTACACTCTCTCCTGCACAATTCTGTAGGTTATGGTAAGATTTATAATGGCTTGTATCTATCATTGTAATGTCATTCAAGGCAATTCCCAAGTCCCTAAAATGCCCCCTGTGTTACACCTATAAAACAATAATTTTAACAAGTTCATAAAACTTGGTGTTTACTTACATCACTGCCATATTGTCACTGTGAAGATTTTGATTTCTTAGTTAATTAGCATGTTTCCTTAGAAATGGTTTTTATTTATTTGTTATCAATTATTTTTAAAGACAAGAATAAGCCTCACCAAGATAATTATCCCCTTAATTTATCTATTTCTGGAAATATCATGTGCTTCTTTTTCTTCTTACTTAAATATTTTCCCAAATATTTGAAGTCTACATTTTAGTGTGACAATTCTTCATTTACCTCATGGTAGAGCTCATTCTTTCTCTTGTGACTGACAGCCTCCAAGAAGAGCCCCACAGCTGAAAGCCTTTCTAAGAACTCAGGACCAAGAGAAAAGAGAGTG
Source organism: Cabassous unicinctus (assembly GCA_029593785.1). Taxonomy (NCBI): domain Eukaryota; kingdom Metazoa; phylum Chordata; class Mammalia; order Cingulata; family Chlamyphoridae; genus Cabassous; species Cabassous unicinctus. The sequence continues at coordinate 985 of JAQZBX010086887.1, forward strand.
TCAGTAGTCCAGAAACAAAAGTGAAAAATAAAACTGTTATTTCCCATAGTCACTGTCATTTTCTCTTTGTTCTTTTGAAGAAATATAGTGATTCCCTTTCTTTTCTTATGTCTTATTTGTTCTCAATGCAGTGTTTACAGTTGCTCCTCTTCAAACTGGCAATTAAATTGCATTCTATGTGTGTTCTCAACATTAATGTTTGTTTAATTTTAGTGCAGAAGCCCTCTCTTATCTCAATCTCAAGGTAATTCTTTGAAATATATATGAGTATGCTGTAATATGCCTAGTGGTGGGTCTTGTTTGTACAATTATGTTCAAATAAACCTGTAAAATATTGTGATAAGAAAGGAGATGTGATGGTTCCCAGCTCCTGAATGCAGATTTTTAAGAAAATGGAAAATCTATCTTCAAAAGATTAAGTATAATTTAAAAGCAGGACATAAGTTATAATGTCAAAAGCATATAAAATAGATGGTGTCAAGTCTAACAATTTGTACATAAATATCTCAGTGCCTTCAACAAAGTAAATCTTGTAGTAGAATATCAAAAATATCTAAATCCCCTCTCAATCAGAAACAAAGTGGGTATTACCATGCCAAAATTCTCAAAATTGAGGAAAGAACAAACATGGGGGTAATGCAACTATGGACTAAAGTAGACTTATTATTAATCTAGCAATGGAAAAACTTGTATCACTGATATAAAGGCAGTGGTCACCAGAGGTTCTGAGGAGAGGGGGAGGAAAGAATAGTTATAACATGGGAACATTTGGTGGACATTGGAATTGTCCTGCATGACATTGCAATGATTGATACCAGCCATTACACATTTTATCAAAATCTATAAAATTGTGCAGAGCAAAGTGTAAAGTATAATGTAAACTATAGTCCATGCTTAGTAGCAATGCTTCAATATGTGTTCAGTTGTAACAAAAGTACCACACTAATGAAAGATGATGTTAATGGGGAAAAGTGTGGGAGGGGGAAGGGATGAAGCATATGGAAATCCCTTATATTTTTATGTAATGTTTGTGTAATCCAAAGCTCCTTTAAAAAATAAATTTAAAAAACATCTAAGAAATAATGGAGGAAATGATGAAAACTCTGAAAACCCCTGAGGAAAGAAAAGGCAGTATGACATATCTGTGTCTGTGGATTGCATATGTGAGCAGTTGGCTGTAGGTAGGAGGAGAGTAAATCCAGATAGGTGAGGAACGGCATAAAATAGACTTCATGGTTTACAATCTTTCTTCTTCACCATCATGTTTCAATAAACAATAATGGGGCATTAGCTTTGCATTTTTAGCAATGGCCCAAAGACTAAGGCATGTTTTTGCAGTAGTAAGAGTTTCTCTGGCCTAAAATGCTTAAACAGGTGCAGACCAACTCCACTTTGTCACAATATCCTTGTTGCTCACAGAGTGGCCTGTGGAGGTGAAGATGTGGAAGAATTGGATTCCTCTAGGTTCTTGACTTTAATACAAAAAAGAATTTTAAATAAATGTCAGGTTAGTTGGGCCAGTAAAAAGAATTTATTGGGAAATGGGGGGAATGAATAGAGCTTGCTCAGAAATGAGAGAGACAGATGGAAATACACACCAAGATTTGGTGTGGCTCCTCTAGGCAGAGAGAGCAATATGGCTTTTGCAGGCACCTTTATTAAACTACTGATTACTAATCCTAAGGGGAGGAGACCCAGCTATTATTGGCTACGCCACCAATGGTGGGACCAGTGGTGAGGACTGTTTTGTATACCTGGGACCAAGAGGAGGTCCAGGAAAGAGAAACTGGGACCTCAAGGTTACACTCAAAGTCCCAGCGAGGTCTTGCAGCCATGTTTTCTGTCAGCCATGCTGTCTGCTGGCCATGCTATGGCTCATCTTCTCCTCATTTCCCTGGCTAACCTGTCTTAACTACCCCCCTCAGAGAGTTCATGCCCTTATTCTTAAGGGGATGCTGAAGGGTGATGATCATTCTGCTGTAGTTACTTCCTGCTGGTTAGGGAAGTAATCCCTGCCTGATGGGATATAACCCCCTCTGCCTCTTCTATTGAGGTTGATGAAAGATGGGTCCAATACTGTGGTTGGAACTGGCTGAAATCCCCATGTGACTAATATCTTGTTTTGAAAGGTGTTGATTCTTGAAGAAATAAACTCAGTCAGAATTTTGAAGATACATGGTCCCACAAAGAAGATGAAGATGGTGGTAAGTGGGCCCAAAAAGGGGGTTAGTCATGACATACTGGACCGTGAGAATGAGAAAGGCCAGATACTTTTATGGGGTACATTCCCCTGAAGTCTGTGGGCTTTAACTTGCAGGTTTCAAATGCTGTCTAGGACTATTCCAGAGTGATTTATATAGAAACAGCATTTTTCCTTGAGAAATAGGGATGCCCCTGCCCTGCTGTTAGCATGTTTAGGGCCCTGTGATTTTGCTGTACCACAGCAGCAAGAGTGTCTCCTGTCTTAGTACTTCTAAGGCAAGGACAGCATCTTCTATGATGTTGGTTAACTCTAGGGATTGGTGGTGGTGGACCTGCTGCATTTGGTATAGACTACTAACCTCATTTCCTACAGTGGTGGTTATGCCTACAACAGCTAGGAGGAGAATGAGAAGAGGCATTGCCCTTTTAGTTACTGTACGATGAGAAAATACAGGAAATGGCATGGTGAGGTTTTCAGGACCACAGTAGATAGAGGGGATGTTGTATGCTAGTGAGCATAAACCAGTCCACAGGCGAGGCAAGGAGAGGTAGGTCTTTTCTCCACAGAGAAAGAAAATCTCATCTTAAGAGTTTAAATCAGCAGCAAATGTGATATTGGTTGTTGGTTAACTGTTAGCCCTCTTCAGAGTTTACAGTTACCAGCTCACTGGTTAGCTTGCTAGCCTACAGCAACAACATACACTCATTGGGCCCTGGGTCATGAAACAGGTTGCTTCTCTGGGTGTCCCAGACAAGGCCAGCTTCTCCTCCCAGGCTATACGGGTTTAATTTAAGACATGCCCACAACACCTTTGGTGGAATGTTTTGGTCAGCAAAAGTGGTATTTAGAAGTATAGAGTTATACAACCTAACAGGGTGCCCTTAACTGTACTGGGTAGTGGTTAAGTCCCTTACTATTCCTCCTCTAGGTGGCTGAGCCTTGAATAGGTCTTTGGTGCTGGTAAGAATCATAGCATTGGTGGGATATTGGGTTAGGTAGGGAGCATTCAGCATACCTAAGTGTTTAACCAGCTGGAGGCCCATCCTGAAGGTGTTGTTACAAAGGTAAAATTAAGTTGGCCTATGAAAGGAGGGGTGGAGGAGTGTTGTGAGGGTGACAGTAGAAACAGATGGGGAAGGTAGTGTTCTTAGGTGTGTGAACTGAAGTGTATAGAGGTCTCAACAGAGGGAGAGAGATAGGTTCTAAGGTGATGAGGCTAGATTGGAGTGTGGGGAGAAGCTTGTTGGTGGGTTGTTGGTATTCTATCCCTGCACCGGGTCATATTTTGGCAATAGGCTTGACTGAGAGATTGGCAATTGCCCAGTGCTTGGGAGCAGCTGGTCAGGCCATGGATGTATCTGTTTGGTTCACATGTAGCTAACATGAGGATTTATTGGCTAAGTTGACCACTGTTTGGACAAGATTTCTTAAGGGTTGTCTGGCTTGCTCTCCCCCAAGCCATAAAAGATGAAGTAGAACACATGAAGTTTCATTTGGGCTAGAGTTAGAGGGTATAGCATATAATTTATGTACTGATTTTGGCACAGACACTACTTAACTTTGTCACTTGAGGAGGTATCTCAGGCCTTAAAATGGAAGGCACTCAAACATCTCATCAGGTGCTTCCAGTGAGCTGGCACTTTGTTGGACAGCTGGCTTCACTCAGGATAAATGCACCCAGCTGGAAATTCCTTTAACAGCTGTGGGAGTGATTAGAACCACAGAGTGAGGTCCTTTCCATTTCGGCTCTAATTTGGAGTGATGTCTGTTCTCCTGACAGCTTTTGATCAGAACGTAGTCTACAGGTTTAACTTTAGGTAAAGACAACTCACAGTTGGAGCTGAGGAGGATTTTGTTCCTGAGCTCCTGGATAACTTGTTGAATTTTTCCTAGGTTGATGAAATATTTGGTGAGCTCTTCTGTCTCCTGATCTAGTACTAGGTCCTGGGTGAGGGAAAGTTGCCCATAGAGCATCTCAAAGGGGCTTAGCTGGAGGGGGTCCTTTGGAGCTACATGCAGCCTCAGCAAAGCCATGGACAGGTTGGTGACCCAAAGTGATGTAGTTTCCTGGCAAAGTTTGGCCAGAATTTGTTTGAGGGTATGGTTAGCTTTTTATACTTTCCCTGAGAATTGGGGCCTCCAGGAACTATTAAGAAATTTAATTTCAAGGGTAGTTGATAGACCTTGGGTTATTCTGCTAATAAAGTCTGGTACATTTTCACTTTGGAATGACTTAGGTAGTCTGAACCTGGGAATAATTTCCCTTAGGAGGGCTTTGGCCACTTTGTTTGCTGTTTCTCTTCTAGTGGGAAGTGCTTCCACTCACCCAGTAAAAGTATCAACCAGTGCTAAGAGGTACTTATAGCCCTGGCAAGATGGCATGTGGGTAAAGTCTATCTGCCAGTCATCCCCAGGATATGATCCTCACATCTGGACAGGGGGGTTAAGGGATGAGGTTTGCTAAGCCTTCCATTATTTGAGTCATTAATTGCACATAAGGAACAACTCTTGAAGTCTTTGACAGTTTTTGCCAGGCCCTGACTCTCAAAGACCCATTTGGTTAAGCCAGTTAGGGCACTCCTCCCTAGTTGAGTGGCTTGCTGAAGTCCATGAAGGACTTTCCACTGCACCACTCTTGGCAGGTAGACTTAAGTGTCCTTAACAAGTGACCCACTAGCTTCCAGGGTGAACCCTAGGCTAGCTGCTTTTTTTTTTTCACCCTGGGTATAATCTGGAGCTTTGGATAGTGGGACAGGTTATGGATAAGGGTAAGAGGAAGACTGAGTTTTGTGCTGCAGCTTTAGCTTCTGTGTCTGCTCAGGCATTTCCACCGGCTATAGCAGAGTCTGTTTTCTGGTTGGGCAATGCATAACTGCTATTTCTTGGGTCAACAGAACAGCCTCTACTAGGTCCAGGATTTCTTGCCTGTGCTTTATTGGTGGCCCATTGTTAGTAAGCAAGCCTGCTACTGCCACACAGCCAAGTGGGAATAGAGGACAAGAAAAGCATACCTGGAGAATGCATAAATGATAGCCCTTTTCCCAGCTGCCAGGTTTAAATATCAGGTGAGGGCTATCAGCTCTGCCTTCTGGGCCAAGGTCCCAGAGGGAAGGGCTTAGGCCTCTATGGTTTCAAATTAAGAATCCACTGCATAGCCTGGCCTTTTAATTCCTTCCATAATAAAACTGCTTTCATCTATGAACCACTCAAGGTCTGGTTTTGCTAGAGGTTCATGTTTTAAATCTGGCCTGCTTGAATAATTTTGGTTAAGAGTTTCAAGGCAGGAGTAGAGAAGGGGCCCCTTAGGATCCAACCTTGGGCCTTCTGCCTATAGCAGGGTGGCTGGGTCAAGGGTTTGACACACACTTAGCTGCACCTCAGGGGTCTCTAGTAATTGAGCCTGGTATTGAATAAACCTGCTGCCTGTAAGCCATTGGTGGCCTCTGGCCCCAAGTACGTCTTCCACCTGGTGTAGTGTGAAAACTGTAAGAGTTTGGCCCCAAATTAATTTGGAGGCTTGCTCAATTAAAAGAGAAGTTGCCACCACTGCTCTCAGGCAAGGTGGCCATTCCTGCACTGTTATCCAGTGGTTTAGAGAAATAAGCTACTGGTTGAGAAATCTCACCCAGTTTCTGGACTAACACCCTTAGAGCCACTCCCTGCCTCTCAGTTACACACAGAAAGAAAAGGTTATTTCGGTTAGGAATTCCTAAGTCTAGAGGGCAAATTAAGGCCTGTTTTAAGGCACAGAAGGTTTTCTCCTGGTCTGTTCCCATTCTAAGGGAAGGTTATCAGACCCTGCAATGGTACTGTGTAGTGGCCAGGCTATTTCACCAAACCTGGATATCCACAGTCTACAGCAATCTGCCATTCCAGGAAAGCCCCTGTTGTTTCTTTGTTTGGGGCTGGGGAATACTAGTGATGGCTTAAATTCTTTCTGGGGAGAGAGTCCTTTCCCCAGGGGTGAGAAGAAACCCTAAGTAGGAGACCTTCTGTGGAGAGATTTGAGCCTTGGATGCGGACACTCTGTAGCACCTACCACCTAGGAAATTAAGGACTAATATGGTGTTGGCATTGGAAATATACTTCATCAGAGTATAAACAACAGATCACATATTGTAAAAGGGATCTCTGAGGCAAAAGAGAATAAGCTAGATCTTGAGCTAAGGCATTCCCAAAACTATTGGGCCTGTCTCAGAACCCTGTGGCAGCACAGTCCTAGTAAGCTGGACTAGAGGTTTAAATTTGGACTCCTGACATTGAAAGGCAAAAAGGAATTGGGAGTCTGAGTGGAGAGGAATGCAGAAAAAAGCATCCTTTAAGTCAAGAATAGTAAACCAAACTGCAGTTTCTAGGACCTGGTTTAGCAGAGTATAAGCACTGGGCACTTATTCTATTCATAACTGGATGAATAAGTATGCAAAGTTATTTACTGCTCTTAAGTCTTGAACCGGCTAGTAAGTGCTGTTGGACTTCTTCATGGGAAGAATGGGAGTGTTGCAAGGAATTTGGCAGGAGGTTAGATGGCCATTCTTCAAGAAATTTTAAACCATGGGCTGGAGGCCTTTAACTTCTCCCTCCTTAAGGGGGTACTGCGTTCTATGAGGGAAGGGCTGATTGGTAATATAAGCAATGGAAACTGGGGGAACCTGAAGTGCCTGACCTGGAATCCCTATATCCTATACCAAAGGATTTACTTGGTCAGCTATTTCTTGAAAAATTTCATTGAGTGGGGTCCCTGTGTCTGATGCTAACACTATAGACAGACAGTTTTGAACTCAGGTCCACCCTCTCTCATTTCTGAGGCATTATATACCTGGTGGTTTAGGCTGGGGTCTACTAATCAAATGCTAGCCCCTAGGGAATGGAGAAGTTCTCATCCCATTAGTGGGACTGGACATTCTGGAATAACTAGGAACTGAGGGCTTATGAGGAGGTTTCCTAGTCTACAGGGGAGAGGTTTGGTATACAGTCCAGACTTTGATTTCCCATCAACTCCCACTGTAACACATGACTGGGATGAAAGAGTTATGGAGTGGCAGGTTAGGTTGGAAAAAGAGGCTCCTCTATGAATTAAGAAATTAACAATCTTACCTGCCATGTCAAAGGTCACCCAAGTCTCCTTCTCCTGGGTGATGGTTTGTGGTGCCATACAGGGAGCCACACTTAGCCTTGGGCCTTCTCAGTCCTCCTCAGAGGCAGTGAGCAGGGCTCATGGGGCAGGCCTGTTCCCTCTCTGGAGAGTGGTGCACAACCAGGCCCAATACCCATCCTTTCTACACCTGGGGCAAGGTGCTGGTGGCTGCTGGAAGGAAGCAGCTGGAGGCAGCCATGTTTCCAGTGGCCAGCCTCTCCACATTTGAAGCAGGTTCCTGCTGACATGGAGCCTGAACCCAGGTGGGCTTGAGATGACAGATTGTCTTTAACAGTAACTGCAAAAAGGTGAGTCTGTTATCAGGCCTTTATCCTACCACTGCTTACCTTCTCCAACTTGGCAGTGTGGTCTTGATTATTGAAGACTGAGAAGGCTGTATCTGAAAGGGTGTTCCTGGGAATTTGGGGAACCAAAGCAAGCTTTTGCAGCCTCTTATGGAAAGCTGGAGCAGACTGGCTGATGAAGTAAGTTGCTATGAGGGTCTGACCTTCATTAGATTTAGGATTTATTAGAGTATATTTATTCATTACCTCTACCAACCTTCCCTGAAATAAGGCTGGGTTTTCATCCTGTCCCTGAGTAATTTCTTGAACTTACTGTAATTGACCACTTTGGTAATGCACCTCCTCATCCCTTTGTGGCCATATGTCTCTAGCCTTTAGATCTGCTGGTCCCCTTTGATAGTTCCCCCCAGGAGCTGTATTAGAAACTGCTGGTGCTCCCACCACATACTGGTTAGGCTGTTGGGTGGCCAGTTTATTGGCATGCCCTTGGACCTCAGTCAAGATGCAATGCTTTTCCTAAGGTGTGCAGCAAGTAGAAAGAATAATATGCATGTCACCCCATGTTAGTTCATAGATCATTGTGAGGTACTGGAATCCCTCAGTAAATTTGATGGGATTCTCAAAGAATTGACCTATCTTCTCTTTGCACTGTGCCAGATTGGCCATAGAAAAGGGGGCATGCATCCCAATGGTTTCTTTTTCCCCATTAGATACTTCCCTTAAAGGCTAGAGAGCCTCAGACTTCCTAGCTGGGTAGAATGAGACTCCACTTTGGGTATGACCCTCTAGACTATGCCTTAGGTCATACAAAGGAGGTGCTGAAACCTCTGCTGGAGGTGAGTTTAAAGGGGCTTCTGGGTCTGAAGCCAGGTCATAGCAAGGAGGGCCACTAAGAAGGGGGTCATCTAAGATATCTTCCTTCTTGGGAGGGGACTTACTCTGCACTCTGAGATTTCCTTCTACATAGGATAGCTGACAAGAACCCTTAGGCTTTTATTATGGCATAGGGATACAAAAACTGTATATAAGGAAATTCTATCTATTTTCCTTCCCTCTTACACAATAAGGTTATTTGACATATAGGCCTTAGATTGAGGGTCCCATTTAGTGGCCACTCCTGGCCATCCTTTAACTTTTACTCCAGCCACATGGTGTTGCAAAGAGATATTAGCCTCTTCTTTTTCAGACCACTGGTTGGTAGGTTGTCCCAGTTTCCTAGAAGGCACACCAATGGGGAGTCTGCTGGAATGCTAGAAGGGTCACCCATTATCCTAGGGGAGGATAAGATGTGTTCATCAGTCTGGGTGTGTCCCACTATTAGTCCTAACTGAATGGATTGCTTGCTGAGCCAGTGTCCTGGAATCAGGAGCCCTGCTCACTGTCCCATGTTTTGGGGATTGGTAACCTTAAGTCTCTGGGTATATCCAGAGTTTTAGAGGTCTTGGGGACATCTGGGTCCAGCTCCCACACTGAACATCCAAGCTGGCCGACCCTAGGAAAAGGGTCTGGTTAGGGACTTTTCCTTTGCCTACTTGGCAGCAGTCTTAGGAGCTGGCTTCACAGCTTCTCCCAGGGGCCAAGTTCCTCAGTTAAACTCAATATTTAAAACCCATTAAAAATACTAGAGACTAATTGTTCTGTGAATGCCAACAAACACCCTGAGGGTCCATCCTCCAACCCCAGACAATCTGTGGACCTCTCCAGGGCTTAGAAGGAGCAAAGCCTCAGGGAAGAGCTGAGGGTGGGGTTTGTGTCTTACTAACAAATGCAGTTTCAGTTTCTAAGGCATTCTAAAGCATTTCACAAACCCACAATGAGGACAACAGTAGTTGGGAGATCAAAGACACTTTTAATTAAAAGGAGTTAATTAGTGATCTAAGGAAACAGTACAATGGGTGATAGCCATTCTGAATTTAGAGAGGGTCTGGTAAACTGGTGGACTAGTACTTCACTTAGGCTGTGTGCCCAGTCAGTTTTCAAGGGCAATTTTACCCACCACCCAGAGCTTCCTTGGATCTACATAGCATGGGGACTAGCCACTAAAACCTCCAGAGAGGGAGCTGGAAGACTGTGCAGAGTTTATGTCCTTTGGGAGCTTATCCAGGAACCCCCTAGCATTTGAAATGGCAGAACAAAAAAGGGCACAGATAGTCCTTAATTAAAACTCAGCAGTCTCCGGCGGGGGTCAGAGAACCACTCACTGATTTGTCTCCTGGCAATGGCTCACCAAATGAAGACAGAGAAGTGTTGGATTCCTCTAAGTTCTTGGCTATGTAACAAAAAAGAATTCAAACACACACCAGTTTAGTTAGACCAATAAAAAGAATTTTTTGAGAAATGGAGGAAAAGAACAGAGCTTGCTGAGAAATGGGAAGAAAGATGGAAATACACACCAAGATTTGGTGTGGGCTTCTCCAGGCAGAAAGAGCAGTCTGGCTTGTGCAGTCACCTTTATTAAGCTGTTGATTACCCCTCCCATTACTAATCCTAAGGGGAGGGGCCCCAGCTATTATTGCCTATCCCACCAATGATGGGGACAAGTGGTAAGGACTATTTGGAATATCTGGGGCCAAGGTGAGGTCCCAGAAAAAGAAACTGGGACCTCAAGATTACACTCAAGTTCTCAGCAAGGACTTGCAGCCAGGTTCTTTGTCATCCATGTTGTCTGCTCGTCATGCTGTCTGCCAGCCAGGCTGTGGCCTATATCCTTGTTTCCCTGGCTAACCTTCCTCACTTGCAAGCTGCAGGTTGTGTACATGTAAGCTTCCTCTTCTTAACTTGCCTATGTTACTCAGCAAGTTAATGTTAACCAGCAGGCCCTTGTCTCAGTTTCACTTACCACGCTTAGGTTTTCTGGCCCCTGCCCCCTTAAGTGCCTATTTTCTCCTGATTCAAATATTCATTGTAAATCAGTCTCTCAGAGGATGAGGCTCTTGTTGGTTTTCAGCAATGTCAAGTATTCTGAAACAGGATATGAGGATATATTCCAATCCACAGATAGAAACTTTCAGGTCATTTAGACAGTGCTTGAGCTTGTAATTTGAAGCTCTGAGCATATCCTTTTATTTCCCCACTTTCTCCAGTGCATATAAGAGCAACATATCAATCTCACTATACATAAATTTGTACTCAAATGTTTAAAGGTATCAAATACATGTCACCCAGACCCTTCCCTCTTACATGTATTTGAGTAGAAGTATCCAATAATGATATTATATTTGACTGAATTGCCACATCACACCATGAACTAACAATATATCAGTGTCCATTTTACCAATGGAAATAGAATCACTAATGTATTTAAATCTAATTAGGTAAAAGAATCAGTTCCAAAAATTCTCAGAACAACTTCAAAGAGCATATCCTTAATATTACGTTCCTGTAGAAGCACTTCTGGCAATAAAAGTTGTGTAAGTTATGGTTTTCCATCATTATTATTATAGATGATGCCACATTTCAGGAAATAAGTAAAAAAAAAATCACTCATTAAATCAATTAAGAAAAATACCCTTTTACAATTTTGACTAACTATCCTCTTTCTGTTGTAAATTTAGATATAATCTAATATGAAGGCTCTTAGATACTTGAGACATATCACATAATTTACAGCAATGAGAAATTATGCAACACAAAATATTGCCTTACAATGTGAGCTATGGAAAGAGTAGGCCATCTAGACAAATTTTTGTGCTGTCTTAGGGTTCTGACACTTCTACACTGGTTATTTCTCAAATGGTCTTATCTTTTGTCATCTGTGTACCTGTTGTTATGTAAATCTCCAAGAAGGCTGAGAGATACTGGTTTTCATGGCTTCTAATTTCCTTTTTGTGGGTGAGGATGGAAGGAGTTACTGAATTAGAATAATACATTTCAAATGCCCCTTACAATAAAAGTCAAGACATAACTTGTAGTTTTTTTCTTTGAATAAGCACTACAAAAATGTTTAACCCTGCTTACAGAAAAGTGACTGGAGAATAGAATTTCTGTAGGCTATTTTCTGAGAAAAGAAATTGGTGCTTGTGTGCTCTGCACCATCTCATGTTACTTCAGACCCCTTTGTGAAAATTAAGAGCCTGTCAATGGGTTGTCCAAAGCAGATAAGACCATTAAATATATTAACATGACTTAGGCTTGTACCAAAAGGAGGCTGGTTAAGGTGTATTCTAAAAACAATAGTTAGGTTCATTGGCCTTAATCCTTACTGTTTGATATACTGTTCAGAGGGCCTTAAATTATCCTCCAGAGATATTGGTCTCTAGGATTCTGCTTCAGAACATTCTACATAAATAGGAGATGGAAGAACAGCAAAAAA
>JAQZBX010086888.1:0-12937 GCA_029593785.1 Cabassous unicinctus
AAAAAGGATAGAAAGAAATGTGAGTAACTTTAAGCCTGAATAAATGTATTATGTCATATGCTGTTCAGATTAATTATTTATTATCCAAACTACGTAGGAATGCAATTAAATGCTAAAAACTGAAATCACCTCACAGTTTTATAAGACTGAGTTGTTTTCACTATCGTAATAACTGAAGCATGTGCTTAATAACTTAGGAAATACATTTGCTTCCCTTCAACATCTACTACTTCAAAATCAGATATTAGACACAAGTTGAAGTGCTGTTAATTCCTTTGAAAAACTGTTGAACAGATTGTTTTAAGAAGCAGGAGGCTGGATCCCGCTGAGGCTTCTAAGGTGTTTCAGTCTCTCTGGGAGAGGCATTTGTACTTTTAGAATCATGTATTAAAGATAATATTACTCAATGCTTCAAATACGTAGCTTGGCACACAGTCATTCCTTATACAAGGTTTCCATATGCTATGGTCTACATTTCCATTGTTTTGTCCTATGCCCATAACCATGATTTACTGATTATGGCCATTATACTTACATTTTAAAACATGCTATTACATGTAACAGTGGTAACTGCTCTTAGTAATTGATAACTGGACAGCATTGAGTCAACATTGGCACTGTAGCATTTGGAGTAAAATTTCTAGATCAAGTCTCAGAACACAGGGAGGCACTTTCTATGCCTTTGCTTTCTTTCATTGCTTCCTTCTCCCTCCCATTGCCTGGCAGGGATTTCAAATCCTTTGAGGACTTCTTAACTGTCTTATTGTTTATATACTTACCAGACCTATAACTATATTATGTTTACAGAATTTCCGATAATTTCAAAGCTATTTTACAAACAATAATATATTTTAATATCGGTCTTAATTGCCCTGCTGCTATGACAAATACCCACCATTGTTTGTTTATACAATGGGGATATATTGGCTCACAGTTTCAGAGGCTAAAAGGCTTGCTTCCTCCTGAGTTCAGTGAAGTTCTGCCAGACCAGCTATCCTTGGGATCCTTGCCTTTCCTGTCACCTCGCCTTTCTGGGCCTCCTCCTTGTGGTGTTTTCCATTTGGCTTTCTCTCTAAGGCCTCCTATAATAGGATTAAGGCCCATCATGATTCAGTTGGCCACAGTTTAACTAAAAATAGCATCTCTAAAAGGTCCCAATTTCAATGCATCCGTACCCATAAGAATTGACTAAGATCATGTCCCCTCCTCTCCTTCATCCTGAGCTGCATAATCTGCCACAATACCCTTAAGGAAAAGAAAAAAGAAAACTCAATCTGATTAATGTCTAAGGAATTTTTTTTAAAAAAAGAAGACAAAAAGGTACATAAAATCTAAGGTAGTTAATTGGGTAACCCACTCTGGGTGATACTGAAAGATGATTTATTAAGAGGAGTTGGAAGTTTGGTTCTAAAAGCAAAGAGCTTAAGAAGCGAGAGAAAAATCCAGGTGGAACACTGGAGGGAACAGAAAAGTCTTTAAAGCAGGAACAATTGCTGAAGAATGCAGAGATGCTGCCATGAAAATCTGACTGCTGGCTCTGTGTCTAGAGATCAAATGAACCAGGCAAAAAAAAGAGTCTATCTAAAAGACAAATTTGGAAAGCCTGCTAAATTGAAAGTCAGGGGCTTTCAAGGACAGCAATGTTGACCAATATTGATAGTCACCTGCATTCTGTGGTGACCTAGGAGCCTTCGTCTAGGGAGAAGCACATATCTTTTTACCTCCTCTACCAATAAGTGTCTTTAATCATCAATCACATCCTGAATATAATATGCATCTGCCTATGGTTCTTTACTGTTCCTCCATGACCTACTCCTTAAAAACATTTTAGCATGTACACTTTTGGGAATTTCTGATCTAAAATTATAATCCAAATTCTCAAACTATATTATTTTCTATTATTGCTCTAACAAATTATCCAAATTTAGCAGCTCTAAACAACATAAAGTTTTTGTCTTACAGTTATGTTTGTTAGAAGCCTGACACAGATCTTACTAGGGTAAAATCAAGGCTGTAGCAGGGCTGAATTCCTTTCTGGAGGCTCTAGGGAAGAATATGTTTCCTTGCCCTTTCCAGCTTCCAGAGGCCACTCACATTCCTTGGCTCATGGCCCCCTCCTCTATCCTCAGAGCCAGCAATGTTGCATTTCTGTGCTTTTCCTCCCTGGTCACACCTTTCTCTAACTCTGATAATTTGATCTTTCTGATGTGTTAGCAATGGTTGTACAGCTACATTCTTGGCTTTCTCTCCGAGGACACTTTCCTGACAATGAATCTCTTAATTTTAGTATCCTTTGCAACCTGGGGAGGCTTAGAATTTCCTAAATCATAAGTCCTTGTTCCTTTTTAAAACACTTTTCCCCTCAATTTATCTATTTCTTCTCACAGTTTACTGTAGACAGCAAGAGGAAACAAGGCCATGCCCTCAACACTCTGCTTAGAAGTCTGTCTCCTAGAGTACATATATAATTTCATTGTTTGCAAGTTCTGCTTTCCAATAATTACAGGACACAATTCTGCTAAACTTTTTGCAACTAAAAACAAAGATCATCTTTCTTCCAGTTTCCAATAACATGTCCCTCATTTCTTCTGTCTTCACCAGCAATGCCTTTAATATCCATATTTCCACTAATAGTTCACTACAATTCAGTTGTTCTCTGAGATGGTATATACTTCCTGTCATGCTCCTCAGTCTTCCCGAATCCTTACTAGCAGAGCCCTTAACATCCATATTTCTATTAACAGTAACTGTTCAAAGCAATCCAGGCTTTTTCTAGCATGCTCATCAAAATTCTTCCAGCCTCTGCCCACTGGACAATTTCAAAATCACTCACACATTTTTAGGTATTTGTTACAGTAGAACCTATTTCCAGGTACCAAAATCTGTATGGGTCAGGATTCAGCCAGGGAAACAGAATCAGTGGGAGATATATATTAAGAGATGTATTGCAAGGAATTGGCTTATCTCATCGTGTGGGCTAGCTAGATGAGTCTGGAAACCATAAGCAGACCATCAGTAAGAGCTGGCTGGAACTCTTGTTCACATGGTGTCATCTCTTCTTCAGGGAATCCTCCACATTGCTTTTAAGGCTTTTCAACTGATTGTATCAGGCCCACCCAGATTATCTGGGATAATGCCTTTTACCTAAAATCTACTTATTATAGACTTTAATTGCATCTACAAATCACATCCTTTCCAGTAGTACCTAAAGTAATGCTTGAATAGCTAGGAACTGTAGCCTAACCAAGTTGACACATCAAAAAAGACCATCACAAACTCTAATCCAACTATTCCCTCTTTCTCCTTGGTTTTCCTAAAAAATTAACCAACCCTTATGGATATCTGCATCCTTCTCATGTGGAAATGTCAATTTTTTCTCTCTCTATCTCATACCCCAAGAACCTAAGAGTATGACACGGGACCAGTGCAGTCACTAATATGCAATTGTACTTCCAGATCATTGTTCCCCTTTTCCTTGTAAAAACCTCTTTTCTTTTAAAGTGCATAACATTAGACTATGTCATTTTCACTCCACTTCTAGAATCATAAATGGATTTTCTGTTCATTCCTCATCATCCAGTGGAAACATTAGCACCTGGCCCATAATTTTGATCCAATGTCCACATACATGATTTATACAACATCCCAGACTCTCAGGTATTGTCCTTCCCTTTCTAATGGCCCTTTTTTCCATTCAGCCTTAGCTGCCCAATATACCAGGGTCACCTTCTGAGATATAAAAAAAACAAACAAATAATCACCTTTGAAATCTTAGGAATTCTGGCCATAACCTCTCTGGACATAACTTGCCACTTGTTCATGACCACCATGGGCTCAGTTCATGAATCTCATAAATTCTTCCACTAGTGTGTCCCCAATGATTTTTCTCTATTCAAGGGTTCACCTCATCTTCATTTCTTTACATATCTGTTTGGACCTCATGCTACATTATTGTGATTGCATGATTGCTCTGTTGCGCATACTCTCAATCCTTTGCCCCTTTCTCTTATCACCTGATTGGCAAGAACCCAAGTTGCATAAACCATACTGCATACTGTCTCAGGGTCCCTAACTAAGTAGTTGAGCTTTGCTGGAAAAAACATCACAGTTGCCCAGCCTGCTGTTTCTACAAACTCTTGATCATCAAGTTCAGCCAAGCATTCAACACTGTAATTGTTTCTCTATGTGAGTCCTAATCCCTTCACTCCAATGACTACGTCACAAATTTTTCTCTATCTCCAAAATGTATTCTTCTCTTTCCTTACTTTCCCTAAGTATCCATACTTCACTAAGGTTAAAAATTTTTAAAAATAAAAGGAACATAATAAAAGACATGAATATTTAAAATGTATACAAATAAGAGCTAATTTATACCGGGTACTTATTATATACCAGGCACTGCTTTAAACCTTGTATGTGTTTTCATTTATTTACTATTCCAAACAGCCTTATGAGGTAAATATTATTTCTCCCCAATTTACTGATGAATAAGGATAAAAGTTAAGAAACTTGCTCCAGATTACAATTTTAGAATTTGGGCCCAAACTTGTCATTTTTCCTTCAGAGTCCATGCCATTAATTTCTAATTTATTTGTTTTCATTCATTCTACAAGTATTTATATGTGCCAGAGACTGTGCTAGACAATTAATAATATAAAGATGAATACATGTTGTTTATGGTGGCTTGGAACTATATACCCCAGAAAAAACATGTTCTTAAACTTATTCCATTCCTGGGGTGTGAACCCATTATAAGTGGGACATTTTGATGAACTTACTTCGGTTAAGGCATAACCCAACTGAATCAGGATGGGTCTTAATCCTATTACTGAAGGTCTTATAGAGAAGGCCACAGTTAGAGAAGCCACAGGGAGTATCCATAAGCTGGAAGTCAACAGAACCCAGAAGAGAAAGGAAAAGATGTTACCGTGTGCATTGCCATGTGAGAAAAAAGCCAAAGAACCCCAAATATTGCTGGCCAGTCAGAAGATATCAACCTTGGGAATAAGCAAGACTTCTAGCCTCTGAAACCATGAGCCAATATATTCTTGTTATTAAGCTTACCCATCATACGGCATTTGTTTTAGCATCTTAGAAAATAAAATGGTTTTTGGTACCAGAAAGTGGCGTGCTGCTATGACAAATACCCAAAACTGTAGAAATGACTTTAGAATTGGTTAATGGGTAGAAGTGGAAAAAATTGTGAGGTGCTTTCATAGAATAAACCTAAATTGCTTTGAAGAAACAGTTTATAGCAACATGGGTGTAAAGGTGCTTCTGGTGGGGCCTGCCCCTGTGGTTGGAGGGGCCAGGCCATCTGCCCCAGCTCTTGGAGTGGGCAGGCCTTGAGCCCTATTGTTCAGGGAAAGTGCTGCCACCCCAATGCTCAGAGATGGTGTGGTCTATGCCTCAGCCTTTGGGAGAGCCTAACCATCATCTCAATGCTTAGAAAAGGTGGGGCTTGTGCCCCAGTGTTCAGGGAAAGTATGATCGCATTCTGATGCTTAGAGAGGGTAGGGCCTATACCCTAGGTTTCAGGGAAAGCATGGTCACTTCACAAGCCCTTAGAAGGGATGGGGTTGCCACTCCATCAGGCATGGAATTCAAAACATCAAACTACAGGTGGCTTTCAGACATTGAGCTCTAATGGAGTTTGCTCTGCTAGGTTTTAGATTTGTTTGGGACCTGTAACTCCTGTTTTCCTTAAAATTCCTCTTTTGGAATGGGAATATTTAGCCCATGTTTGTCCTACCATTGACTATTAGAAGCAGAAAACTTGTTTTCTAGGTTTCACAGGACTATCAGATAAAGAAATTTTGCTATAGGATGGACCACACCCATAACTGATTTGCTAAGATGTTGGACTTAGCGTTTTTTGAAAATCACTTACACATTGTGGGACTCACCCAGGACAACAAACAAGGAGATGATGATGGACAACGACCATCTCAAGGAACAGAGAGAGTCTACAACTACAAGCAAGAGAGTCCCATCCATCTGCCCCATGGGATCTAAGCCCCCTCTCAATTAGAGGCAGAGTGGGTATCACCATCCCAGAATCCTCAGGATTGGAGAATGAATGATGGACTAGAGTAGACATATTGTTATTTTACTATAGACTTATTGTGATTCTAGTAATGGAAGAACTTTTATCACTGATGTAGAGGCAGTGGCCACTGGAGGTTCCGAGGAGAGGGAGAGGGAAAAATAGCTGTAATTTGGGGGCCTTTTCGGGACTTGGGAATTGCCCTGATTGACATTGCAATGACAGATACAGGCCATTATATATCTCATAATAACCTACAAAAATGTGCAGTAGAGAATGTAAACTAAAATGTAAAATATAATCCACACTTAGTGGCAATGCTCCAAAATGTTTTCATCAATTGTAACAAATGTGCCACACTAATGAAGGATGTTGTTAATTTGGGAAAATGTGGAAGGGCTAGGGAGCAGGGCATATGGGAATCCCCTATATTTTTTATGTAACATTTGTGTAATCTAAGTATCTTTAAAAAATAAAAATTAAAAAGTATATTTACAAAATTAAAAAACTAAAAATAAAAAAATAAAATAAAATCACTTACAGTTTGGTGGATGTTATTATGGAATGAATGTATTTTGCATGTGAGAAGTTCATGTCTTTTGGGGTTCCAGAGGGCACACTGTGTGGCTTGGAATTATGTTCCAAGAAAAATATGTTCTTAATCTTAATCCATTGCTTGTGGATGTAAAGTCATTGTAAATAAGAACTTTTGATGAGGTTACTTCAGTTAAGCTGAATCAGGGTTGGTCTTCAGAGACAGAAGTCACAGGGAGTACCCAGAGCTGAAGGTCAGCAGAGCTTGGAAGGGAAAGAGGAGGGCACAGCCATGCACATTTCTATGTAATGGAAAAACCAAGGAACCTCAAAGATTCTGGCCAGCCAGGAGATACTGATCCCATGAGGAAGCAAGCCCTCTAGCTTCTGAAACCGTAAGTCAAAAAATTCCTGTTGTTAAACCAACCCATTTTATGGTATTGGTTTTATCAGCTGGGAAACTAAAACATTGTTCATACTGCCCAAATTCTAATAGAAGAAACAGGAATTCTAAAAGTTTATATTGACCACAGATTAACAGTTTATGAGAGGCTATCTTGAGATTTCCTGAGTTAAAGGCAATTTTCAACCTGTCTCTATACACTTAACATCAAATATAAGATAGCAGCTGCTTATAAATTGTAGCTCTTACAAGTTTTTATACATTAACAAGTTTACTGTTCTTTCAATGTGCCATGGTGGGATTACTTTGATCTAATGTAATGTCTCTATTTCTCAGAATTAATTTTTATTTACCACTTCTCTTTGGGACTCACCTTCACCCCACTTTCCAATCTTTTTATCATTTTATTTAATTCTCCCACCACTGTCCATCTGGGACCTCATGCTGGTCTAGATCTATTCTTTTTCATGTTAAGTTAATTAATCCTAATGATATATTGAAAAGGAAAGAGGTATAGGTTCAGGTCCTGATTCTACCATTTATATTCTATGTAATTTGGTAAGCTTCTTAACTTTTCTGTACTCAGTGCCTTCATATTTATATCTTAGATTTTACTCCTTAATATTAGTGGTCATTCTCCATCTTTCTCTGCCCCAATCTATGTCGCAGTAGACCAGCACCAATGGAGTGCATCCATAGACTCCTTCGCCAGTTCAGCCTTTTGGGAAGCACCAGAAAGAGATCAAAGGAATGGAAGAGACAGAAGCCAAGGTATTTCTTCCCTGTTCTCTCCCTTGTTTAGCATGATGAGGTTCAGGCAGTAGTTGAATCTCTCTTGAATGACAGCTCTGACAGGCTCACCCTTTTCCATGGCTGCAGTTCTTATTAGACTCTGGAGAGAATTCTATTTTCAACCAAGACTCTTAGTGATACAAAAGGATTAAAAATAATATGTGCAAATTTCTTAATACAGTACCTTGGCACATAACACATAGCTGGGGTAGGTAGAATTATGTACCCAACAAAGACATATTCCTGATCTTAATCCATGTCTTTATGGATGTGAACCAATTGTAAATAAGATCTTGAAGTCATTATTTTTAGGTAAGGTGTGACTCAACTGAATGAGTTGGGTCTTCATCCATATTACTGGAGACATTATAAAAAGAAAAAAATGGAAGCCAAACTCAGGGAAACATTGGAGAAGGCCACAGGGAGAAGCAAGAAGTCAGCAAAAAGTGGACAAGCAGATGAGAGGAGAGGACATAGCCCTGTGATGGGAGGCAGAGATAACAAGCCAAGGAACCTCAAGGATTGCTGACAGTCAGCACAGGAACATTAGTCTTTGGGGAGAGAGCAAGCCTTGCCAGTATCTTGATTTGGACTTCTAGCTGCAAAACCACGAGCAAATATATTCCTGCTGCTACACAAAAACTAGTTTGCAGTATTTTCAATAGCAGCTTTGACAAACTAAGACTACAGCTATTAAAATAGCTATTATAACTTTTACAGTTTTCAACAGAGCAAAATATTTCTCCAGTAGAAGACTTTTAAACTAATTTCCTTCCCACATTGTTTAAAAAACACTTGATATCTTAAAAATGTCTAGATACAACACTAATATTTCATGGTAGTCAGCAGTTTTTATACACATTTTAACAATGACATCTAAGCTAGTTTAATTAGCCTATTTATATACTTTAATTTAGCATTGAGATAAATATTATTTATAAAAGCTTTTAGGGCAAGAATCTGTTACAGATCTCCTATTCTACTATAATATCATAATATAAAAATTTGAATGACATTTATTGGAATATCAGCTATAAAGCATACAAAAGTCAAATCAACACATCCACAAAAAATTAACTGTGGTTTTCCACACAAATTTGCAACCTTTAAGAATGTCAGCTCCCTCTATCCCTTACCATCCCCCTTTCTCACTTCTACATGTGCCTGCACGCGCACACACACACACACACACACACAGTGACTGTTTTGGAGAGGTTACCCAAAATAGATTAGTTTAAAAATAAGAATTGGTAAAACTGTCAGGTACAAAATAGAGTTTTTCAAAAACACTTACACTAACTTCAGAATTATACCAAAAATTCTTTTTAATAAATTAATAAATGAACATTTACAAAGCACCTACTGTGATAGGATACTTTGACTGCCACATATATCATATCATTTTAGTTTCAACAAAAGGCCGATGTGGTAAGAATTAATTTTACTCTACAGAGGAGATTGGCTCAGAGAAGCTAATCCAATAAATACTTGCTGCCCATTAAACTCTTCAACTTTTGCATCATGTATGAATTGAGCTCTATGCACAGATGTTTAGGACTTAGTAGATGAGTCTTTGTGACTGTATTAAGGCCATGCAGTTAAATCTAAGTCTCCCCTCTTGCCATCACTTCTCTGCATGATGCAAAAATGCCACCTATTATTTTCATAGTCACTTCTTAACAGAATGAATTCAAGGTCATGGTTTATTAAGTATAAGCTGTCTCTACTGCTGATTTCTTCTGGATGAATCCACTGCCCTGTAAATGGGTTTGTATTTCTCTATCTAAATAAATTAGCATGTGTAGGCATACATACACACTATGGGAAAACTGGAGACAGAAAGGTGAGAATAAAGTATGTTTTGGTTAAAGTATTGAAATATTTCTAACAATATCCATTGGAAGATGGTAACCTGGCATTCTTTTTTTGTTTAAATAACAAATCTATAAACAAAACATAACTTTCCAGTGTAACTCAAGCCTGTTTCTATCAAATGTAACTTGTATTCATTCATTTAAATAATATTCATGAACTTCTTCATATTCATGAACTGCAAGGTGCATTTATGGATGCCAGTGATACAAAAGAAAAGGTAAGGTCCCTGTTCTCTATCATTTAGAGTAGGAAACCAAAAAAGAAGAGGCAAGCAAGTTAATAATCAAGACAATCAGGGTAATAAGCACCATGAGGACAATAAACAGGATATTTGATTGCAGAAGGAGCAGGAAAGTGGAGGAAGGAACAGTGCTATATTCAGAATGCTCAAGGAAGGCCTCTCTGAGGAGGAGGCATTTCATCCGAAACTGGATTAAGAAAACTGAGCCAACCACCATTTGAAGATCCAGGGAAAGGACATTGCTAGCATAGGGCTGAGTCCCCGGGGTAATAAGCCTGGCTTGTTTGAGGGACAAAATGAAAGCCACGCGGCTGGACATGGTAAGCTGAGGACAGAGTTGTATCAAGATGACCTTGTCAGTGGATGCCTTTTAAAAAGAATTAAGAATTAATGTCATCTCTTTTATAAGTTCCCATCTGGCAAGTGATGACTTTGAAACCAGACGGGATTAAGTTCCGTTTTCAGCTAAATCATCCATTAACTGGTTGTGAAATTTAGATCAGATAGTGAAAGGAAAGTTTTCTTTTCCTATTTACTAATTAAAAGACTACTTTCACATATTTTTGGTTCTATGGACATGTTCTGCCTGTTTGGGTTGAGGAAGGTCTAGCTGTTGAGCATACAGAAAGTTACAAGTCTAGTTTTTCCAGATATACCCCTCATGATAAGCACACACAAATACCTACCCATGCATCCACATACAGGTAGAAAGACAGCTCAGCCTGGTAGATGGGTGGATGGATAGGTGGGTGGATGAAGGGAGGTAGGGATCAGTAGACAGACCCTGGTCCTGGTACTAAAATAAATGAGTACATATAAAATAAATTAAGCAATGGCACTAAAGAATCATTAATTTGGTAAAAATGTATGTTTAGTGCAGTACCCAGCACATGGAGGTGACTCAACAAACATTGGGGTATAATATTTAACTGGTTTAAATGCCCCTAAATTCTTGAGATTACTAGATATCACTTTTTTTTTTTCCCAAAAACAAATTAAAAGCTGTTCAACTACCCCTTGGTAAACTGATAGGATTTCAGTAACAGTTTTATGAGCTATACCCCATATACCACCATTCTACCCTTCCCTTCCCTGCTGTTTGGATTTTCAGAAAAATCGAGGGTCACACACAGTCCAAATATGCAAGTCCCTCTTGATTCTCTCTTGATTCCTAGTATGAATTGTACATCTGCTATTTATTTCCATTTCTCCTAGATGCTACAAGGGTACTCCTGAATGCAGGTTCTCCACCTTCTGGTCCCTGTTGCAAGTCTAATAAGCAGCAGTAGCCCTTGGACTCAGCTTCTCACATAAGAAGGCATGGTCCTGGAAGAAGTGAGTCCCAGTAAATGACTCCACTTCCTCAGTGCTATGTAGGGCCCAGGCTTCCAGTCTTGGTATACAGTGCCTTCAGGCATATATTGTCTTTCAAGGTCCCTCATGTCCCTGAGCCACAGAAACCAATTGGCACAGGTATCTAACTTTTGTGTAACTCATGCCCACTGTCTCTCTTTTGAGTCCCAGAGAACTCAATACAACTACTTAACTTTTTCACCAGAAGGAACACATGAGTTTATTATACACTCCCTCCTGGCTAAAAAAAATTGTCTCTGATACAGTCTAGATCTTTGAAACTAAAAGTTCAGTTTATAGATTTTCTTAGTGAAAGAACAGCCTCCTGGTTATGTCTCATTTTAACACACACATAGAAAGTTGATTTACCCCCACTCCCACCACCACTCCAACTTTCTGAAGAGTAGACCTCCAAGGAAGACACAGATTTTTGACATTTCTCTTCTCCAGGGTGGGGTGGGGAGTGGGTGGGTAGGTGGGTCCTATCTTCTGTGCTTCCTGGGTGATTCATCCTCCCAAAGGCAACAAGGTGTCATTCTAGGGGAGCAACTCTGGTCACAGCCGTGATGAAGCACACCAGTTTAAATTCCCTAAGACACCCCTAAATCATGTGGCATTCATGGAGAGAAAAAAAGAAAAGGCTCATGCACTCAAATATCTTCCAGTAGTGTTAGTCAGCCAAAGGAGTATTGGTGCAAAATACCATAAATCTGTTGGCTTTTATAAAGGGTATTTATTTGGGGTAGAAGTTTACAGTTACCAGCCATAAAGCATAAGTTACTTCCACCAAAGTCTGTTGCCATGTGTTGGAGCAAGATTGCTGCCGACATCTGCAAGGGCTTCCTGGGTTCCTCTCTTCCCGGGGCTCCTTTCTTTTCAGGCTCAGCTGCTCTACTCTTTCCACGAGGCCAGCTATAGAATATCAGGCAAACGGCTCTGTCTCTCTCCCTGAGGCCTCTGCCTGTGCTTAATGGAGACTTCTCTCCTTCCTCACCTATCTGATTTTCTGTGTGTTTACTTCCTGGGCTCCAGGAGCAAAACTCCCAACTCTTGTCTTTTGCCATGTCTTTTCTCTGTGAGTCCGCACCCACCAAGGGGGCGGGGATGCAACATCCTACTGATGTGGCCCAATCAAAGCCTTAATCATTATTTAAAAAGTAAAACCTCTGAAGCCAATATAACCTAATATGCCTGGAAGTGACAGACCAGTTTACAAACATAATCCAATATCTATTTTTGGAATTCATAAACAATGTCAAACTGCCACGTGGCTTACTGGATGATCCACTGAGGAACCTATTTGTAATTTGCTCCATCAAGGCTAAGATCTTTGTCTGTTTTGTCAGCAATATATCCCAACGACCTAGAATAGTGCTTAATCCAAAATAAGTAAACAATATACGTTTGATGAATAAATGAAAGTTGACAGGGTACTGCTACTGAAGGTTATTTGTATCCTTAGTTAGAGAGAAATCCTCATTCAAGATTTTAACATGAAGTGCAGGTTTCTTATTGACATACTCTCTTAATTTCTGTTTATCTGTGAATATTTTAAACTCTCCATCATTTTTGAATGCCAGTTTTGCTGGGTAGAGAATTCGTGGCTGGAAGTTTTTTTCTTTTAGTATTTTGACTATGTCATGCCACTGTCTTCTTGCCTCCATGGTTTCAGATGAGAAATCAGCACTTAATC
>JAQZBX010086889.1:0-12938 GCA_029593785.1 Cabassous unicinctus
GTACACTTAGGCTTGAAGTTCAGGAGTAAGCTATTGATTCAAAATTAAAAGTTCCTTGGTAACACCTTGATAAAAAATTTTGATCAAAATAAAATGTGACTAAACTTAAAACATTGTCAAAGTAACATCCCATTCAAACTTTTCTACAGTTTACACATGTATTATGAGCTTTCAGGTTTGTACTATATTTTTAATTGCAGGCTTACAAATGCTGCTAGCATTGTTCTATTCTCTTACTTTCATAAAGTTGTCCAGTTCAAAATTACCAAACTTTAACAGCACAAATTTTATCAATTTTTCTATACAGGCCCAATTAGAATTAGCATGGAAACAAAACAGAGAACATTAATGTTTCTAAGTTTTTCTACTCTTCCAGCAGTTTAATTCTATCAGCCTCCACTAACCCACAGCCACATCACTCAGGCAGCAGGGGGATTGCACAGTTGCTGCTGGAATGTTTTCCTTATCTTAGTTAACTCTTTAGCATAATATTTTCATACAAGCATGATTTCACTGACAGGTGCCTTATTTAGCACTTTTGCTTGTGTGAGAAGTTGTATCTGTAATTTAGCCTTCCTTTGCACAAGCAGTTTAACATGATTTAAAGATTCTTCTATAGTTTCTACATCTGAGTAACTATCTCCAGCTTTAGTTACTCAGAGAGACCAGTCACTAAGGTAGAGGTGGCAGTCTGTAAATTCCTTTCTAGTTGTAATTCTTCTTTCCTTTAACCTGCACATATTGACAGGCCTTTGCCTGCACCTGTTCTTGTGCTTCCTTTGATTTCTCTGTTAAATTCTCCCTCTGATCCACCTGCATCAGTCAGAGATCCTGCTCCAACTCTAAAGTCTTCCTCCACTCACCTTACCTTTGTTTGGCTGCTAACAGCTTGTTAGTACTGTCATGCAAGGTAAGGAGGAAGGGCCATGCAATGACTGCAGCCAATTCACATTGCTCTTTCTTAATAAAAGTTCCCTTCACCCTTTTCTCTAATTGCACTAATCCAGTGGGAGAGTATGGGGCATCCCCCAACTCCCTCATTGGTCCTTAATCATCTCTCTGCTGGGCAAACTTGTGCCACATAGAAGTGCATGACTACCCTGGGATCCCACTTGCAGCAGACTCCCCCATATACTGTAGAGTCTCCCCTACAGTATCTAGAATGGCTGGCATGCTTTCAACCACCTTATCCCTGGTGGTATTCTCTGGAAAATCCTGCCAACTACACCAAATGCAATGCAGGAGGGTCTAGCCTGGAAGGCCAAACAAATATTTTTGATATTCCAAAGAATCCACAGAGAAGCCATAAGGCCAGCAGCATCCATGACACTTCATTTACTCACATATCCTGATGATGGCCATCAGGCAGTGACCACACCCATACAGTGGTGAAACAAAACTTATATAGGGCAGCACAGCACAGAGAGAGGGGCTATCTTATACATAGCTTATGGAATTATTAACAGTAAGTGCTTACCTATGAGGGTTCCCAGAACAGTAAATCAAGTGTTTGAGAAATTAACATTCTTTTGTAGCAGACTGATTGTGCTCTTGGTATCAGTTTCTATCCTACAGAGGGGAAATAGGCCATTGGCCAATATGGCTCTGCCCCTCCCAGCCCTTCTGCAGGCAGGTCAATAAAGGGGCATTCCGTCTATTTACCCTACATTTGCATTTTGGACTGTACACTTTTATAGGTTTTGATGAAACATAAAATGACCTGTACCTATTATTGGAAGATTATGCAGAACAATTCTAATGCCCTAAAAAAAGCCCTATGTTCCATCTATTTTATTTTTCCCTCCGTCTCTCATCAGAACCTATGTTAACCACTAAATTTCACTTATTGGAGAACACGAATCATAGTTACTTGCAAAAATATTGACAACTTGACATATTGGTCTGTTTTCCTTTATTAGACACTGCCTCTTTTCTGGAGGGATTATTGTCACTCTAATTTAGAATATAGCAGGACTCCTCAGAATGGGAGTTAATATATTCTTGTTTATTGTGTGCGTCTCCACCCACTGATATTACATTATACACTATTAAAAGAGGAACACTAACATATTCCATAGAATCCTGCCCCAGGTGCAACCTGCCCTGTATATCCCCCACATCCAACAACGTACACAAGTAATCCTCCCCTGCCATATCTGCCAATAGAACATTTGCAGCATTGTAGCTTTAACCACAGACTTGCAAAACTCCAGAGTTCACCTGCTCTTTTCCCCAACTTTCCCCTCAGTTCCATGGATTGCTTTCCCCCTAAGATCTGAAACAAGAGAAGGATGCCCACTGTTACCTCCCTTACCTACCATTGTGTTAGAAGTAATTGCTCAAGCACTTAGGCAAGAAAAATACATAAAAGGCATCCAAATTGGAAAGAAAGAAGTACAAATTTCACTATTTGCAGATGACATGACCCTAGGCATAGAAAGCCCTGAGAAATCTACAACAAAGCTTCTAGAGCTCATAAATGAGTTTAATATGGTACCAACATAAGAAATCAACATTCAAAAATGATTAGCATTTCTGTACACCAATAATGAGCAATCTGAGGGAGAAATCAATAAAAAAATCCTATTTACAATAGTAACTAAAGGAATCAAAGTCCTAGGAATAAACTTAGCTACAGATGTGAAGGACTTGTACACTGAAACTACACAACACTGGTAAAGGAAATAAAAATAGACCTAAATAAATGGAAAAATATTTCCTGTTCATGTATAAGATTAAATATCATTGAGATGTCTATCCTACCCAAACTGATTTAAAGATTTAATGCAATCCCAATAAAAATTACCACAGCATTTTTTACTGAATTTGAAAATATTTGGGAACAATCTATCCAATCAGAGCCCATTATCCAGCATATACAAAAAAATCCTACCTCTCAAAAATAAAAAGACACAAAAAACCAAACACTTATAAACTGGGCAAGAGATTTAAATAGACACTTCTCCAAAGAAGAAATACAAATTGCTAAAAAACACATGAAAAGATGCTCACCATCATTAACTATAAAGGAAATGCAAATCTAAACTACAATGAGATATCATGTTACACCCATTACACTTGTTGCTATTAAAAAACAAAAGAAGACTATCAGTGTTGGAGAGGATGTGGAGGAAAGGGAACACTTATCTATTGCTAGTGAGAATGTAGAATGGTCCAGCCATTGTGCAGGACAGTTGGTGGTTCTCCAAGAAGTTAACTATAGAACTGCCATATGATCTGGCAATCCCACTGCTGGGTATATACCCAGAAGAATTGAAAGCAGGGACATGAACAATTATATGCATACCAATGTTCATAACAGCGTTATTCATTATTGCCAAAAGTTGTAAGCAACCCAAATGTCCAGCAGTTCATGAATGGATAATCAAACTGCAGTATATACATATAATGTAATATTACTCAGCTGTAAGAAGGAATTCAGTATTAACACAAGGGATAACATGGATGAATCTTGAAGTCCTTATGTTGAGTGAAGCAAGCCAGGCACTGAAGGACAAATGTTACATGAGCTTACTGATATTAATTAAGCAAATTGAGCAGACTCATAGAGCTAGAGTCTGAAAGATTGGCTTACCGGAGACAGAAAGGGAGTAGAGTTTGGTGAGTCATAACACAGACGGGAAAATCTATGATAAGGTGGAAGTGTGTGTTTCACCAGTGGAGGGGTATGAGAATGGTGCAGTGCTGTGATGGGTTTGGTGGTGCTGGTCCATGATGAAGAGTGAAGTGGGGTTTCGGTTGGACTATCCATGGAAGGTGGAAGGGTGTATTTCTGAAGTGGATCTATATGAAAGTGGTGCGGCAATGTGAATGGATTCAGGAGTGCTGCTCTCTGAGGAGTAGAGCGTGAGGTTGGTTTGGATCATATGATTTTTCTTCTTCAATTTATCAATGTGGCTTATTCCACTAATTGATTTTCTTGTGTTGAAACACCCTTGCTTACCCAATATAAAACCCAGTTGATCAGTTTGTATAATTCTTTTAATGTGCTTTTGCATTCTCTTTGCAAGTATTTTGTTGAGGATTTTTGCATCTATATTCATTGGAGATATTGGTCTGTAATTTTCTTTTTTCATAATATCTTTTTCTGATTTTGGTATTAGGGGGATATTCACTTCATAGAGTGAGTTTCATAGCATTTTATTTCCTCTAGTGTCATTGAAGGTGATTAGTGTTTTTCTTAGGAATTTGTCTACCTCATCTACATTATCTATTTTTTTTTTGCTTACTTTTTTCATGACCTGTATTACTTGAGGTGCCTGTTGTAATGCCCCCTGTCATTTGTGATGTTATTTATTTGCATATTCTCTCATTTTTGTAATCTAAGGGTTTCTTGATATTCTGTATAGTTTGAAGTTTTCTATTTCATTTATTTCTGCTTTTATCTTTACTATTTCTTTTCTTTGAATTGATTTGTTTTGGGTATAGTTTGCTGTGTCTTTTTTTGTTTTTTGTTTTTTTTCTATTTCTTCCCAAGGTGCAGTTAGATCTTCAGTTTTAGCACTTTCTTTTTTTTAGAAGGTTCTAGTGATTAAACCCAGGAACTTGTTCATTGGAAGCAGGCACTCAAACACAGAGCTACTTCCACTCCCCAATGAGAGCTGTTTTTTCATTTGTTTGTTTTGTTTTGAGGAGGTACCAGGGATCAAACCCAGAACCTAGTATATGGGAAGCAGGTGCCCAACACTTGAGCTACATCCACTCCCCTATTTCATCTTTTTTAGGTCATTAGAAAAAAAATTATTGGGAAGTGAGGGGAAAGAACAGAGCTTGCTGAGAAGTGGGAGAGAAGGATAGAAACATTCACCAAGATTTGGTGTGAGCTCCCGTATGCAGACAGAGCAACCTGCTTTGTGCAATTATCCTTATTAAATTATTGACTAGCCCTCCCCTTGCTAATTCCAAGAGGAGGAGCCCCTGTTTCGCTGGCTACCCCACCAATGGTGGGAGTCAATGCTGAGGACTGTTTGGAATATCTGGGTCCAAGGGGCGGTCCCAGAAAAAGAAGCTGGGACCTTAAGGTTAAGGTCAAGATCTTGGTGGGGTCTTGTGGAAATGCTGTCTGTTGGCCACATTGCCTGTTGGCCATGCCGTGGCTCATCATCTCCTCATTTCCCTATATTAACCTGCCTCAACTTCCCCCTCAGAGAGTTCATTTGCTTATTCTTAAAGGGATGCTGAGGGTTAATGGTGATTATTCTGTTGTTATTTCCTGCTGGTTAAGGCAGTAATCCCTGCCTGACAGGGTCTGAACTTCTATGACTATTCTGTTGAGCTTGAGAGAGGACAAGTCCAGCAACCTGTTTGGAACAAGATGAAATCCCCATCCCCACATGACTAATAAGACATTGATTCTGTAAGAAATAAAGTTGTGCAAATATTCTCCCTGACCTGATTTTCTGATAATCAGGGTAGGCTAAACATTTGGTATATCAGAAACCATGCATATGTCCCCAGACCTAGTTTTTCTCCCTAGGTCTGGTTTTTAGAATGCTGGTGATAAACTAAGCCTGATTTATTATATGACTATCTTATATGGGAAATGACTGTAACTCTGGGTATCTTTGGTCAAACTTAAGACATATAGCAGGGGTATGGATGTGGCTTAAATGGTTGGGTGTCCATCTCCCATATGGAGGGACCTGGGTTCTATCCCTGGGACCTCCTGTTAAAAAGAAATAAGAAAAATATGGAAGGTATGTGGGCCACCAGGCCCCATGCATGGGTTCACCGCCAGACCCTGTGAGCGGGTGCGCCATCAGGCCCTGTGCATGGGTGCACTGCCAGGTCCCACAAGCAGTTGAGCTGCTAGGCCCCATGAGCAGGTGAGCCCCCAGGCCCCATGTGCATGTGTGCCATCAGGGCCCATAAGCAGGTGCACCAAACGGCCTTGTGCATGAGTGCACCACCAGGCTCTGCAAGCAGGTGAGCCCCCAGGACCTATGAGTGGGTGAGCCCCCCAGGCCCTGTGCACAGGTGCATCACCAGGCCCCATGATTAGGTGATCCACAGGCCCTTGTGTGGGTGTGCTTCTAAGTGGGATGAGCAGTTGAGCCACCAGGCCCCATGCATGGGTGCACTACCAGGCCAGGTGAGCAAGTAAGCCCCCAAGGCCCCACAAGCAGGTGAGGCCCCCAGCCCATGTATGGGTGTGCCATCAGGCCCCACATGCGGGTACACCATCAGGCCCCACGAGTGGGCATACCACTAGGCCCCATGCACAGGTACTCTCTGAGCCCCACGAGTCACACAGCAAGATGATGACATTACAGGAGAGTGATACAAGGGAGAGTCAAGATGAGATGTATCAAAAAGCCAGGAACTAAGGTGGCGCAGGTGGTAGGATGCCTCTTTCCCACATTGAAGTTTCTGAGGATCAAATCCCAGTGAAGACAGGAGGAGAGGGATGAGAAGAGAGGGCAGGAAATGGACACAGAGAATTGCCCAGTGAATGGACACAAAAACAGCAAAATTGGGGTTATAAAAATGGATAACTTAAATAAATAAATAAATCCTTAAAAAATGTATAGGGTAGTAAGATATGGACTATAGTTAGCAGTAATACTTTGATGATGAACTTTCATAATTTGTTAGCAAATGTTTCACAACAATGCAAAGTATTTGTGGTGGGGTGATGTGTGGGAGCCCTGTATGATGTTATGCATGTGTGTTTTGTAACAATTTTTACTGAACACTTATAGTTTATGGATATTCATGTATGAATGACATACTTCAATAAATTATTTAAAAAAAGAAATAAAATTAATTAGAAATTTTAAGATACATTGTCCCACAGAAAAGGAAAAATAGGATGATGATGTGTGGGCCCAAAAAGGGACCAGCCATGACATACTGATCCACAAAAGTAAGAAAGGCCATGTGCCTTCAGAGACTGCATCCTCCCAAAGTTGTTGGGAAACAGGTTTCTTCCTGGATTTCTTTTATGCTGTTGGCTAATTCTAGGCAGATTGGGGTAGATCTGCTGAATTTGGGTATAAATTGCCATTCCCACTTCCCACAGCAGTGGTTATGCTTAGAACAACTGGGAGAAGTAACAAGTGTGGCACTGCCCTAGTCATACACTCACAAAGACCATATAGGCAATAACAAGACAGGCATATGGCAAGCAATATAAAGACAGTACTTAAGAGAGCCAGTCTTTTGTTTTATAAGCACTTTCATTAATTACTTAGAAAATGAATTAAATATACCAGGACTTTTATCATATTCAATTTCCCTCTGCATATGATCTAGAAAAGAAGAGATATAAGTACAGTATTTAATACTAATTGATGCATCCACCAATGCGTAAGTTTCTCTTTGAATTGCAGTTAATAGATCTAAGTTCCAGATTTCCAAACCATACATGTTATCTCTCCACAGGAGCAGGCCATAATGCCAATTATGTTTAATTTCTACTTACATCACTGTGGTAATCATTGCTCCACTTGGTATTCTCTTCACACAGCCAGTATGCTGCAGCACCATTGATTTCAGAGAAAAGCTAGGAAGGTAGGCTCCAATATTTCACCGGCCTGGTGCATAGCATCCTTCAGCACTATGAAACAGAGCTAGTCTGGATGCAATGTCCATCGTACACCTGGCCAAATTGAGCCAATGTTGGCTGCTGCAGGAGTCTGAAACTGCATCATACTCTCCATCTATTTCAGGAACATATTCAGAGATGTAATAGGTACTTTTATTGTTTTAGGAGTCAGTGACTGACCTAGCCAATAAATGGAGAGGCAAAATGCAGCATATTGGAAGGTCTGCTTTAAATGTACAAGAGAGTTTGAGGATACTGAAATCTATCTCTTAAATTTTGAACACTTGCTAAATACTTCAATGCACTGTATAACATTTCAAACGAATTTAACTATTTCAGTACTTTGCTTTTTACTTTTACACTTTTACCAAGATTACATTAATTAAAGTGTTTCAGTTTAGCAGCACAGGAAAAACTATTTTCTCCATTATTTTATGTAAACTTAAGAGTCCCAATGGAATCGTTTATCTTTCCTTACCACCACTTTAATATGAAGATTGAGGTGGCCTCTGAGAGATTTTCCTGTTATGAAATTACTTTTTATTATTAATATTAGTTTAAGTTTCTGATTAATAATAGCTTCCAAGGATTAGCTATTTAAATGCTTCAGTTTAGAAGAAGAATACTTCTTATAAGTAGAAGTTACTTTAACTTTAAACAAACTTATCAAATTACAATTAGCAATGAAAGGAATTTATTTTATCCATTTAAGAGAAGGCAGATCTATGTTTCCTTCTTTAAATTAATTTCATTAAACATGAATGTACACCTTTCATCATCTTAAAGATTTAACACATATAATGTTAATTTATTTAATTGGTATCCTATAAACCTAGGGAGATTATACTCAAGCTAAATAAAATTGAAACCATTACACTTTATGCAAGGAATGTTCTATTTCCTCCCTTTACAGGAGGCTAAAACTTCTTTTCTTTAATAAAATTCTAAATGTGTGAATAATCTTAAATATTTACTGTCTGCTAAGTTTTAGAATATAATTTTTAAATTTGTTTTAAAAATTATTTCCATAGCTTTCAAGGACTTTTCCTTTACTTATTGAAATTTGGTAATTAGGTTATTAACCACCCTTATTTTAAGGCTGGTAGGTTTAAATCAGGGAATTACAGGGCAAAATGATTCTTAATTCCATAGCCTAGAAGATATTATTTTAATCTGACACACTTAAACCCTCCTTCAGAGCTCTTTCAAACAGAAGGCCTTAGGAGTTAGGTAGTTCAAAGATCTTAGGAAAATGTTTTTCCCTTTCCCAATTGTTTCTATATTCAGATTTCTATGTGACCTTTCCATCCTGCTTAGCCTAATTTGGGCTCCAGGAATACTTATTCACATATATAAATGCATATTTAATTTTACAATTTGAATAGATCTCTTATAAGAAATTTCATTTCTTAATTTGATATTACCATTCTGATGTATAGAAATTTACACTGAGCAAATTGGCAGTTACAAATAGAGAGCCATAAAAATTCAGCTCACTAAAGTTACTTAAAACTATCATTCTTTTACAAAATAAGTTAACTGTAAAATAACATTTAAAATAATTCTTTGAAGGCTATTTCCAATTACTCTAATTTGCACAGTGACCGTGCAGTTTTGCACAAGAATTTAGTGCTTTAATTATTGGCTTATAACCAAAATATGCCCAATGCTATAAAATACAATTAACAACATTTTCTTTTACTTCAGAGTTTTGCTTATTTCCCTTTTTGACCTTACTAGACCTTGGGTGAAAAAAACTAATTCCAGTATATCCCCACTGAGGTCATTGAAGCCTCAGGGAAACTGGTTTTTCTCACGACTTGCTGCTTATTAGGAACATCAACACTCAAGGTGGAAGGCTCCCTCCCCAGTTCTCAGTGGCTATACTGGAAGAGTGAACATCCAACCTGAGAGTCAAGTATTCTATCATGCCACAAATGCCTGAAGTCACAAGAGAAAGCAGGGTCACTAATACCAGTGGAAGGGCAGGAAACAGAGGTGTCCCAAATTTGCTTTTCTCTGAGCCATAAGGGACAAAAATTGTCATAAAATACTCATAAGCAAAGGCAAGGGTTTAGGCTAGACCTGAAGTAACCATAAACAAGGACAAACTCAGTTTATAATTTCCATCAAAATAGTTGAAATCTATGGGTGACCTGAGGCTAGTGAGCTAAAGCAAGGGTATGGCTAGATCTGGAGTAACCATAAACTAAGGTAAACTTAGTTTAGAATTACCATCACAATAATAAGTTCTAGGTTAAATCCACCCCAGTATAGTGATTTCACATACCCAGTATTACCCTTCTGCTGTTTTATAATATAAAGGCATCTATAATTATCTTAACTGTTACAGTTTCCACTTTAAAACAATTTAGGCACTTTTATTTATTAACTAAGCACCTAAAGCAATTTTATTAGTAACAAGTTTGCTAAATTTTTTGCTTTTCCAGCAGTTGAACTAATTCTACTTGTGAATCATACATCAAATCTAATTGCAATCAAGTATTGACATTTAAAGACTCATTTTTAGGTTACCTTTCAAAAATATCCAATTTGTAATAGGCAAACACTAAATCAGATTTATGAGTTCCTAGGCATGAGCAGAGTAACAAAGTTAAGGCAAGCAAAGATTAGAACAGAAGAAAGAATTTTACACATTCTTTACTTAGGGAAAGACTTAACTTTAGAATCACCTCAATACAAAACTCCCAGTGTCGGTCCATGGCAAAAACCTCATGTAAGACCCTTCTGCTCAGTTCCTCCAGGAAAATCCCCAGGCAGCTGCTAAGTATGGAGCTAAGTTGTCTAGAGAAGCCCCGCCACTGACAATAAATGAATTGGGGCTGCTCTGGGGGTTATATCCCATTAGTTACCTCCTGACAAGGGGTAAAGCCCTGCAAAGGCTTTTTCACTGGAAGGATTGGAGTGTTACAAGGGAACAGGCAGGGTGCTGGGAATGGTCAGGAACCTTTGAATCTTAGTACATTTCCTCATCCCCTTAAGAAGACATGGTCATGTGGTCTCTGGCCCTCAGATCTGTCTGTCTTCTTCTGCTCTCTTACACAGGCTTAACTGGAATTCAGTGTCCCATACAGAGCCCACTCTCAGCTATCCTACAGCCACATGGTGGGGCACAAAGATTAGCTTCTTTTTAGACTATCAATTGGCAGATAATTCCAGTTTCTGAGAAGGCACCCCAATGGGGAGTCTACTGGAATCCTGGAAGAGCCACCCATTACCCTAGGGGAGGATAAATGCATTCATCAGTCTGATTGGCACCCTACCACTAGACCTGACTGAATGGATTACTCGCTGAGCCAGCATCCTGAAAATTGGTGTGCATTGCTCACTGTTTACAGGCTGAACACTCAATCTAGGCTCATCCTAGGAAAGGACATGGCTAGGGACATTTCTTTTGCCTGCATTTCAGAGGTCTTAGGATTTAGCCATGAGAGAACTCATCTCATGGTGACTCCCAGGATCCAAGTTCTGCAGTTAAACCCAACTTTAAATACCCATTAAAAAAACTGGAGACTAATTATTCTGTGACTTGCCAGAAAGTAGCTTCAGAGAGCTATGAATGGTGGGACTCATGCCTTGCTATCAAATACATTTTCAGTTTCTAAGGCATTCTAACACATCTCACAGACCTAAAATGAGGAGAGCAGTAGTTGGAAGAATAAAGGCACTTCTAATTAAAAGGACTTAACTAGTGGTCTAAGGAAATGATACAATGGGTGATAACCATTCTTAACTCATAGTGAGGGCCAGGTAAACTGCTGCTCAACTTGGGCCACATGCCCAGTCAGGTCAAAAGGACTTTTTCACCTGTGACCCAGAATTTCCTTGGATCTACCACCTCAGTACAGGTAGCCAGAAGTCTGGGCAGACTGAGCTTATGTCCTGTGGGAGACTATCCAAGAACCTCTTTAAAATGCAGGCTAAAATTACTTCTAATTAAAAGGAATTCACAGAGAGGCCCTGATAAACTCTCACCAGACTCCTGCTTGACTTAGGCCACATACCCATTCAACTCTCAAGGGTGGTTTCACCCAACACCAGAATTTCCTTGGATTTACATGGCATGGGGGCTTGCCCCTACCATCTCTGAAGACAGAGCCAAAAGTCTGGGCAGACTGAGTTTTTGTCCTGTGAGTACCTATCCAGGAAATCCTTTAAAATGGCAGAACCAAAGGAGTGGACAGAGAGGCCGTCATTAAAACTCACCAGTCTCTGGTGGGGTGGGAGAACACCACTTACTTTTCTGTTTCCTGACAATGGCTTGCCAAATGAAGTTGGGGAAGTGTTGAATTCCTCTAGGTTCTTGGCTTTGTTGCATAAAAGAATTTAAGAACATGCCAGTTGAGTCAGGGCAGTAAAAAGAATTTATTGGGAAATGGAGGAAAAGAACAGAGCTTGCTAAGAAATGGGAAAGAAGTATGGAAAGATTTTGTGTGGGCTCCTCTAGGCAGAGAAAACCTCTTCTTTTTTAATGTAAGCATCGAGGGCTATAAATTTCCCTATCAGCACTTTCCCAGAGGTTTTGACATGTTATGTCCTCATTTTCATATATCTCAAGATATTTGTGGAATACAATTGCAATTTCTTCTTTGACCCACTAATTATTTAAAAGTGTATTTTTATTTTTATTTTTTTCCTTTTACCAGGGATCGAACCCAGGTCTCTCCATATGGGAGACGGATGCGCAACCATTTGAGCCACATCTACCCCCCTAAAAGTGTATTTTTAAACTCCATATATTTATGAATTTTCCCTTTTTCTGTCCACTATTGCTTTCCAGCTTCATTCTGTTATGATCAGAAAAAAGTATTTTGTATAATATAAATCTTTTTCAATTTACTGAGACTTAGTCTTGTGATCCAACATATGATCTATCTGGGAGAATGATCCATAAGTGCTTGTAAAGAATGTATAACCTGCTGTTTTGGGATGCAATCCTTTATAGAAGTCTGATAGACCTAGTTTATTTACATTATAATTCATGATCTCTCTTTCTTTATTTATCCTCTGTCCAGATGTTCTGTCCAATACTGAGAGTAGTGTACTGAAGTCTTCAACTATTATTGTAGAGACATTTATTTCTCCTTTCTGTTTTGCCACTGTGTGTCTCATGTATCTTGGGGCACTCAGTTCAGATGCCTAAATGTTTAGTATAGCTTCTTCTTGGTGAATTTCCCCTTTTATTAATATATAATGTCCTTCTCCACCCTTTATAACCATTGTGCATTTAAAACCTATTTTGTCCAATATTAGTATCACTTCTCTAATTGTTTGTTGTTGTTTTTTTTGGTTACTATTGTTATGGAATATCTTTTCCCACACTTTCACTTTTAACCGAGTTGTGTCTTTA
>JAQZBX010086890.1:0-12930 GCA_029593785.1 Cabassous unicinctus
ATTTTTGGTTTGTTTGTTTGTTTCTTTTGATATGGGGATGCCATATTAATCTTCCTCTCATTTCCAAAATCCTCTCTCACTAGATATAATATTAATAGAAGTGACTTATTTTCTGTGAACCCTTGAACAATTACCTCCTTTTTTGCCTTTTTGCCCTCTTGATATTTGTCTTCATGATTTCTGTGGCAAAATTGTTGCTGAACTTATTGGGACTCACTTGGTGGAAACACATTGCTTTACTATAACAGCTTTCAGAACTCTCTACTTAACCATGGCATTTTACTGTGCAGTTCATGTGTGTCTGGGCATGATATTCTATGACTTTATCCTGTATGAGCTTCTTACTCTTCCTTGATTGTGCATACATCTGCCTTTCATTACATCTGAGATGTTTCCAGCCATTATATCATTGAATATTCCTTCTGCCACTTTCTCTTTATTTTCTTTCTGTCAAATCCACAAAGCATCTGCATAATTCTTGATTTTACGTCATATGTCCTTTGCACCAGGTGTAGAAGGGCATACAAATTCCTGAGTTTCCAGTTTCCATTTTCCCTTGGAATGTTTTAAAAATTAGGAAACACTGGCAGATCCATTTTCCTGTAGTGGTCTGTGCAAGCCTAGACCCTGTACCATAGGGAACATAGTAAGGTAAAAACTGCCACCAAAAAGTCACAGCACTGCATGAGAAATGGCACCTTCTTGGTTCCATGAGAGGAGTGGGGTCAGAATGAAAACACCAGCGATGTCTCTGGAGGAAGGTATTGTTGAAACTTCATGCCAGGTCCCCATGGCCTTAATGCATGCAGGTCTTGTGGCACTAGCCCAATGTTGGTTTCTTGGGTGATTTTAGGGAAGGAGAGATGTGGGTGCTGTCAATAGTGTTGACCATGGTTCTGCTGGGAACTCCATAGGAACCCACGGGAATAAATGTAGCCCTCACCCCAAAAAACACACCAGGAGTCTGGGCACCCAGTGCTGTGTTTGCACCTAGTCCAGCCCCAAGGATGTTCTTTAGAAGTCACACCTTCTGAACCAGCCTCACAGGCATCTGCCATGTTCCCTATCCCACCCCAGCATGGGCCATTTGCTGCCTGTCAGTGCTGCTGGTCACCTAGCCCCAGGTCAGGCAGAGCCTCTAGCAAGCCAAGTGACCTGGGGGAAACTGGTGGCCATATTAGGACAGTTCCATGGTGCTCCAGGCTTACCAGATGATCCCTTATGTGCTCTTTAAAATTTGTAATTTCTTTCTAACATGTTTCTCTTATTATTTTTATTTTATATTAAAGGTCTAATTAACTGCATAAAAAAAAAAACACATTCCTTTTAGAGTTTGGCTAGTCCACACAGCATGGGAAAATATCTCAATAAAATGGCTTCAAAATTAATACATATTACTACAAGAATACTGAGAAATAGCCATTTTGTATAGCAGGGGAAATGGCAAGATTGTGTGGGGAGGCATTTGTGTGTGCGTTTTAGTGCCTGTTTTTTGTTGGTTCTTATATTAAAGTAATGAAATGCATTAATAATGATTGAATTTATGAAAAAAAAGCTCTTTGATTACAGGAAATACCATGGATTGTACACTTTGCCTCAGCTGGCTTCTTTATTATTAATTCTCTGTAAAATTGATTTGTAGGAAAAAAAAGGGAGGTTTCGGGGAAATACACATGATGGGAGATAGGGTTACAGCTAGTAGGTAAATTTTCATGATGCTCTTGCCTAGTTTTAACAACCATTTTACCACAAACCCAGGAGATGGTGGAGCCTGCTGTATGGGGCACTTATATGATGTCACACATGTTTATTTGGAAAGTCCCAGCATTCACTATACACATAATTTTTCTGTACATTCAGGTATGAATTGTACACTTCCATAAAAAATATATTTCCATACAGAGTATTGACAGTCAAACATAAAAATCTTGTATTTGTCTATTTCTCTATTCAGGTCTTCCATATTTTGCTCTTCAAATTCTGAGGATGTGCAAATGTTTGCATCAAGATACTTGGCTCTACCCTCAGACTGGACCATGTGTCTCTTGACCCTTATGAGTCATTCTGCCTGACTTCTGGGACATAGCCAAATTGGGTTTGTGTCCTTGTTCAGCCTATATATGTTTCTTCCCCCCTGGTGGTGGGTAGGGTCATCTAGAAGCCATTGGCACTGAGTTGGAAGTTAGGGAATTTGCATCATTTTGTTGTCAGGGATGTAATCTGTGTGTTGCCAGCCTCAGTTTTTCCTATAAGATTAAATTTAACTTTACTTCAACTGATTTCAAAGAAGTAGAATGTGACCTAACAACAGTTATTTACGTATGGGTAACTGCCTCAGAATCCCTCTATACAGGAGAAAATCACAAACAATTATGAGAGTAATCAGAGATCCTTTCTATGAAAAAAACTAGAGCTTGGTATAATTAGAGGAGTGATTCATAAATTAATACACAAAGATCTAGCATAAGAGCTGTGTTAGCCCTGCCCCAGGTAGACTTAAAAACAGCAGGAATCCATCTTCAAATTGAGCAATGAAGACTCTAATGCTCTTTTACATGATCTGCCACTTGCTTATTGATGGAGTTTCAATTAAAGGTCATGGCTACTGACAGAAAGCAGGTCACCTTGGAATGTAATAAGCCCTCCAGTCTCATGCTAATAGGAGCTGGGTGGGGAAACATCCTGAAACAACACCTGTGAATTGCAGAAATGTAACAAAGAACTGAGCCATTGACCTTTAGGACTTGGTTTCAGTAAAATGTAACTGTCAAGTATCTATTACCCTTGCACAGGCTCACACGTATTTTCTTTGTTCTAAAGCTGAAATAAAAACCACACTTTGTGAGGTGGCTGGGCTCTTCTCTCCATATCAGACAGAGGGTCCCCTGATCCCAGTTTCTTCTTCTCTTTGTCTCTTTCTTTCCCATCCTTGGCACCGTTTTCACTGACCCAGTTCTTGAACGCCAACATATGGTGCCAACGTGGGGCTCTGAAAATGAAACTTTCTTTCACTCAGTGCGTGGACCAAGGAGCTCCTGAGAGTGGTTATAAAGAAAAAGAAAACAGAAAAGGTAAGCTTCATCCTTGGAATCATCAGGGTAATGGGTAATCAGCAGTCGAACTTTGAAGAGTACTCTACAGTGTTAAAAACTTTGTTAAAAAGCACCGGTGTAACTATTAAATCCTCGGCTTTTGAGGAACTTTTCTCTCTTGGACAGAAATGTTGTTATTGGTTTCAGCCACAAGGGCAGGATATTTTAAACCTGAAACATTGGAAGTTAGTGAAGAAAGCTTTAAAAAGGGTTTATCAAAAGGGAAAAATAATAAACACTTCATGTATGGTTTTTGTGTAGTCTTATTTCTGTTGCTCTTGAACCTTTAACCCTTCAACTTCAGCTGTCGATGTTAACCCTTCAGTTGCAGCAGCAACTTTATAAACCTCCTACTGCTTACATAATGATAAGGCTGTGGGATGATAGAAGCTAATAAAATTAAACCACTGGAAAAGTAAGAAAACTTAGTAATACTGTTTCTAGAAAAATTCTCAAACACTAAAATCAAAGATGCATGTTTCTACTGATGTGTTGTAACTTGTTTTGTTTTTGTGTGCTTTTTCAGTGTCAGTGTATAAATTGATACCTCCAGATGGTAATATTAAATTGATGAATAAAACTTATTAAAAGAGCTCTATTCAAATGGCCAACATTAAATAAGTGCTTATATTAATAAATAAATATGGGTGTTAATTTAAAATAATAAAAATAGTTATAAACAAACTAAATCATTATTCTAACAAGTTTGTTTGATATTGATGGTAATTGTATGTTGTCAGAAGTTTGCTTAGAAACAGATTATATAGGTTATTTTATTATTAAAGAAAAGAGTAATTTTATCATAAGATAAAATGACTAGTTATTAAAACAAAGTTGGGGTTTTGTTGTTTCTCGGGGTTTCTCAAGTCATTGGTTTGTTTTGGTGGAGGTTTGCACAGTTTTTCTCTTGTGTGGTCAGTGTGCAGGGCAGAAAGGGTTTTATCAAAGTAGCTTCTTATACTTTAGCCTTAACATTTCCTTGAAGAAAAAAGTTTTATCATTTTTAAAAGAACATAATGTTTAAACCTGCTTTCTCAAAAAAAAAAAGCTTCTTATTTCAAACTATTACAAATAATTTGGTCTGTTACCTAGAAAAAGATAAAATACTGAAAACAGCTAAGTTCATGTGATATATTATAAGTTGAATAAAATATTTACAACTGTTGTATAATTAAAAGAAATTTTCTAATTTTATAACAATTAAAGTCATATGAATAAAAAGTTCATATACATACTTTAAAGGTGGATA
This sequence comes from Cabassous unicinctus, assembly GCA_029593785.1. Classification (NCBI taxonomy): domain Eukaryota; kingdom Metazoa; phylum Chordata; class Mammalia; order Cingulata; family Chlamyphoridae; genus Cabassous; species Cabassous unicinctus. The sequence goes on from JAQZBX010086890.1 coordinate 4,342, forward strand.
AAATTGCTGAAAATTTAATAATGTTTCAGTGTAATATTAAATAAAATTATACTGTTATTAATCATAATTTTAATTATTTTAAAATATAATAATATGTGTTATGAAACTACCTCTCTGCCTAAAAATCAAAAGGCAGATGCTTTAACTTAAGTTTATCTGATTTACTCCACCTCTGCTAATAAAAAATATGTAAATATATATATATAATTTTAAAAATGGAAACTAAAATATTAAGCACATCAAGGATGCTTTGTAACAAATTAAAAAAAATAAAGTACATTTCAAAAGGTGTTGTATTTCTCCCTGGAGGAGCTGGCCACTCTCCGAAGGACTGATGCATAAACCTTTAAATATACTGCCCAAGGAGTGTTGTGTTCCTTCCTGGGGAAGCTGGCCCCTTCCTCAGGAATTAGTAAAATACTCAAAAGTTGGCATCTATAGTCTAAATTCATTAATCCTAAACATAGTCAACCAAAACTCTAGTATCAGTTGCTAATTCAACACTTCCCAACTAAAAGCTAAATATTAGTAAGTATATATATATATTTATAAAATATATATAAACTGCTCTATTTATGTCATTCTGTAACTTTGTTCAATATTAACTTAATCTTTTAATTGATTATGTTATTCATGTTTCTCACTCTATTTGTCAGTATAAGCTTATTAAACTAAATATACATATTAACATTTATCTTGTATCTATCAAGAACTGTAGCCAAAAATAACTTAGGTATTTCAGTGTGTCCCCAGTTTGGTAAGCATGTGAATGTATGTATACATATTATAAAAGATTGGAATATAACAGTATAACAGTTAAACCCCTGTTTATAAACAATAAAATTAATTTTACAAAAACAAAAAGGGGGAGATTGAGGAAAATCTGCTAAAGACAAACTATCTAAACCATTGCTTACTTTAAATTTTCTTAATAGACAACAAATTTCTAAAACCACAGCAGGAGAAAGACAATGGGAGTTTAATAAAAAGAATGAAAAATGTGGACAACCAATATATTGAAAAAATGAAACAACCAATAAATGGGGAAAAGGAGAGGTAAAATTTTGGGGCTGAGGTTTTGCTCTTATCATTACAGAAACAGAACAGCAGTGGATCCCCTCTAGAAGAATCAAGCCTAGAGCTGAAGATGCTGCCAAGACTTAAACTATGGACATGGTGGTTTTACATTGGATTAATTATAGATAAAGTAAGATACCACATCATAATTACACTTATTGGGCATACATTACCAATCCACCTCTTTTAGAGCTACTAACATGGGACAATGAGTCTTACCCAATTTATCTTAATCATTCTCACCATTTTCCAGGACCTATAGATATATGACTACCAATAAAGCCAAAAGAAAAATGGAAACATATAGAAAATTTAACTTTATGTTTTATAGACTGCCCCATTTGTATTGGATATGGTTCTGTATTCATGCAACCTAAAAATCACAGTGTACTTTTAACAGAGAAAAATCAAACTCAAATTTATGTTCTCATTTTCCTTTCCTTACCAAATAAACCAGAAAATATGGAAAATCTTACATGTCCCTCCCACAACTGACTACTTAATGACAAATGACATATTTGTCATGGGCTTACAGAGGCTGTGTTGTTTAATGATTCCTATGGAATTGTAAAGGATTGGGCCCTTATAAGAACACCGAAGCCTATTAAAAACACAACCAATCTTGGTTCATTAAAAATCCAACCATAATTACTAATGACAGTAATCCTTATTTCTGGAATTTTGGTAATACAGCATTTACTAACAGCTCAATAAATTGGAAAAATCAAGGAAGATATATCCCATAACCATGGGACACTAAACTTAACAAAACTCAAAGTTATTTGTGGAAATTATTTTTGGGAACTGGTCCAATTTTTGAATGGAAAGGCAGTAAAACTAACATTATTAATTTAAAAATAAAATCAACTCAATTTCTTACAGTATGTGTACAAGATCCTACACTTTTATCATTGGCAAAGTAACTTTAGGTGAAAGGAACATTAGTTGCTCCAATTGCTCTTTATTTACATGTCTTAAGAATTCATATTTGCAGGAAAATCCAATTCTTTTTATAGCAAGAAGAAGAAAAGGACTATGGTTACCGATTCAGATGACCAGACATTGGTAGCAGTCTCCAGAATCCCAGTTGCTGTAGCATTTCCTCGATCATTATTTAAAAAGAACTAAAAGTCTGTTTGGACTTTTAATAGCAGGAATTTTGGGACTGATTGGCATCATAACCACTGCAGTTGTCACTGGCACAGCACTGCATCAAGGAGTCCAGAATCCACAATATTAAGGACTGGCATAAAAATGCAAGTGAGAGGTGGCATAGCCAGTCTCACATTGATATGGGACTGAATAATCGTGTGAATAATCTTGAAACAACTATTATACATTTGGGTAACCAAATTTATAATTTAAACTTGTTAAGAGCTCTTAAATGTGATTGGAATGAAAGTTCTTTTTGTAATACCCCTTTGGCTTATAATAATAGTGAACACGATTGGGAAGAAGTGAAAAATCATTTGATTGGATATAAGCATAATATAAGGTTCTTTAGATCTTTTAGAATTGCAAAAGAAGGCATTGAGCATGTATCAAAATGAATTGAAAGAAACCACTGGTGCAGAATTTTGGAATAATTTGTCTGAAAATTTAAATACTATCAATCCGTTTCACTTGTGGAAACAAAAAAGTTCAAATATCATTTTGGATTGGATTAGGAATTATTGTTATAGGCATTTTAATTGTTTGTATTGTCAAGGGTAGAGTAATGATGTAGATTCATAGAAAAAATGAAGAATTAGATCAGATAAATGCATTTATGTTAAGAAACTTGGCCATGAAAAACTAATTTTGCATTAATTAGTAGAAAGATTCTACTAATAACTCCTTGATCATAATACTAATTATCTGCACAAAATATTCACTTAAGGAACCTGAAGAAGTATAAATATTCATGAAATTGCCTTCCATGTAAGAGCTCAAAAGCTTGAGTGGTAGTCAATGATGGGTAAGATTCTCAGAGGAGGACAACCTAAGACAGGCACAGTCACAAGAGCCTATGGAAGAAGACAAGTGTGACAGGAGGTCACCTTGTATCAGCTTATATAATGGTTCCTATGATCATCACTGAAAAAAAAATTTAACTAATAAAAAAGGGGGAAATGGTAGAGTTTCAATAAAGGCCATATCTACTGACAGAAAGCAGGTCACCTTGGAATGTAATAAACAAGCCCTCCAGTCTCATGCTAATAGGAGCTGGGTGGGGAAACATCCTGAAACAACACCTGTGAATTGCAGAAATGTAACAAAGAACTGAGCCATTGACCTTTAAGACTTGTTGATTTCAGTAAGATATAACTGTCAAGTATTTATTACTCTTGCACATGCTCACAGGTATTTTCTTTGTTCTAAAGGTGAAATAAAAGCCACACTTTGTGAGGTGGCTGGCCTCTTCTCTCCATATCAGATGGAGGGTCCCCTGATCCCAGTTTCTTCTTCTCTTAGTTTCTTTCTTTCCCATCCATGGCACCGTTTTCACCGACCCAGTTCCTGAATGCCAACAGCTTATGGACGTTTTTCTCCATGTTTCTTCTCATTCTGTCACTCTCTCCTCTCCCCCACTAACTTTTGGTTACTTGCTCTGATGCATATGGAAAGAGTGGTGAGAAGATCAGGGTTCTTTAAGTTTCTTCATAGAAAATAAACACCTATTTTTAATTGACCCAGGTCTGCAGAATGGGTACATCATTTTATTTTGCACTTTCTCATGCATAGTCATTAATTAAAATAGACCATCTGGGTCCATAATATTTTCTCATGGGTCCCATTGAAAACAGATTTTAAGCTTTCTTCCCACAGAAAATTAGGGGTTGATCAAGTGTTATCTGTGGTCATTCATTCCCATAAGATGTGAAGAATGTCCAAATAAGATTTTGATAATTCAGAGCTGAAAAAGCCATAAATGAAAATAAAATCACTAAACCAGCAATTGATGTCATTCTTACCGATTATTTGGTCCAATAGTTAGGGCTGTAATGTACAAAACAGAATGATGTCATCACTGATTTCAATGATGTCAGAATTATGAGTACCATTTAAATGTTTCTCCCTTACAGTGTATTACTTATCATGGATTATATGACCTCTAACCTGGCCTTACACTCTCTGTCCCTATTTTTTTTTGTAATACATTTTTATTCTATTAAGTATGTATCATCAAGTAGTGTTCAACTGGAAAATATTTGTTCACAGAATGATTTACAATTCTAAAAGAAGCCACATTTAATATCTCCAATCCTCTCAGACTGATTGATAAATTCTTGGGGAGTTCTCAAGCTCATGTGTAGGAGACAATTTTTCTAAATTTATGTTTCTCTTGAAACAAATTTCCTTCTAAATTTAGTAGTTATTTTTTTTATCTATGTTATTATTAGAGCAGTGGTTTACTGAAAAATTCTTGCAGAAAATAGAGAATTTCCATATATCCACAACTTATTTTCCTTATCATTTACTTTTTATATTGCTCTCTTTCTTTATTGATATTTTGTTGAAGGGGTCAATTCTTTATTGAATGTGGTGTATTGAATTCTCCTAATAGTAATGTACTGCTATCTATTTCACCCTTCAATTTTTCACCTTTTGCTTCATGTATTTGAAGCTTTGCTCTGTATATATCTATCTATATCTGTATTTGTATCTATATCTAATCTATCTTTATCTCTATCTTTATCTCTATATCTATATCATGTATATCTATATCTATATCATCTGTATCTGTATCTATATCATCTATCTATATATATTTAATTGCTGTCTTTGTCTTTGAATGATTTATCAGTATTAGTGTGTTTCTCATAGGCAGCAATTTTATTTTTAAGTATACCTGTTATTGGTTACAGAGAAATCATGTACAGGGAACAGTGTTCCTGTATATTCCCCCCCACCGCATGCATAGATTCCCTTATCATGAATATTTTTTGGCAGGAATCCATCCGGCAAAGTCTTTTGGGGCTCAGTCCAAGAGAGCCCTTGATGGTGTAGTGAAAGTACTCTTAACAGGGAGGTTGAAAGGAATCGGGGAGAATAGCTGAAGATGCTGTGCTCTCAAGCTGATCACCAGCATGCTTTTTATTCAGGATCTTTTTACAGTCAAAGTCAGGGTGCAGGTGCAGGAGAAGAGGCAGGTATGAGGGTTGTAATTACATCATAAGAATTCCAGGCTGATAATGGGGAAGCAAGATTACAGAAACATTAAGTGATATACATAGGAGATAGGGTGGGAGATAAGGGAATAAGATAAGCAGGAAAGTTCCTGTTTATGGCAGAACTGATAGTGTGAATTCTATGTGGGCAGAGAAACAGTCCTCCAAGCTATTTCTTAGATGTAAAGATTAGAGGGTTCCCACATCTCCCCCTTTTCTGTTCAAATAAGAAGAAAAAGAAGAGGAAAAGTATTATGACACAATCCTTTATAAAAACTGACCCTTTCCTGATAGTTCAAGGTGAACAAATTTTGATAGTAATAGCAAGGCCTGTTCACTGTCTGCTATCTGAGTTCCACACTGGGCTGTGTGTGGGTAACAAAATAGCCATGGTGGCAGAAGACTTCCCTTAGGAGGGGTGAGGGTCAGTGTCCTTCCTCCATAGACCCTCAAATTCTCTCCTGATGGCCCCTCTGTGACTGTGCCTGTCTTAGATTTTCCCTCCCCTGAGGAATCTTACTAATTATTGGCTACCAGCTATCCAGGGCCAAGCAGGGTGAAGTGTTCTTCTGACAGTCCATGGCCTCCACACCCAGAACCAGCCTTGGGACTTCCTCAGCAGTAGATGGGGCTCCAGTTCTGGCCACTGGTTTTGGGGAACCCAGGTTTCTGAGAGGGCCCAGCACCAGGCATTGGGCAGGAGACAGACAGTTCAACAACAACTCTTAGAAGGCCTGCTCAACCTAGGCATGCCAGGTTCATGGCACAAGGCATCCTAACCAGTGGGAAATGTACAGGACACCTCCAGGTTATGATAAGAACAATGGGAATGGGGGAAATGGAAAAACTATGTGCAGGATGAAAAAGGGGTGCTGGAGCCATGCAAATAGGTAGGCAGGTGAGAAGGAGGGAAAGGAGATCTTGTGGTGAAAAATTAATTCAAAGGTGTTTTAATGAAAGGGCCACCAAATCTCCCCTCTTTTGTTTCTTTGTTCTTGATTTCTGGATGTGGGAGGTAAGACAGATGAAGCAGTGGCCAAGACAATGATTTTCTGTTCAGCAAGATGAGCTCAAGAAAGGGCCTGGCAGATTAGCCTAAGAATCGATAATAAAAAAAGAAGCATGATTATTCTGATGAGAGATATTATCCAGATTTATATGTTTAGGTCATGAAACTAATTTGAGGGATTTAGCCACTGTAAATTATCATTAAGTATTTGAAACACTTTTTGCTGTGCAAGAAGTTGTATTTGAGATAGCTGATATTCCAGGCATTGCTGGAAAGCCAGTACTTCTCCATGTAAACGGAAGGAGAAGGCTCCTTGAAGGTGAGTTTTAACTTGTTACCAAGAAAGTTGGGAGCTATTCCAAGGCAAAGGGGTAACACAAATTTTAACATGTTCCCAGTCACACTGCAAATCTTGTCTTGTAAACAGAGCTTGTTGTTTTGCACCTATCCAGAGGACACAGGCTTCTAAAGCATCATTTGGTAAGAATATTGTCGATATGAGTTTGAGTTACAAGTTCATTGGTGAAATTGGTCATGATTTGATTAACAGCATGAGCAGTTTGAACAAATTCTATTAAGGCAACTGCCTTGGTGGTGGCAGTGGCAGCTATGTTAATGGCTGAAATAATGAAAGTAATGAGCGTACCAATGAATCTTTTAAGTTTAATTGTTTAAGACTTCCCCAAGTTACTCCCTGAGTTTGGATAATGTTAAGGCATCATTGTGTCCAGGAGTTCCTTTGTTCCTCTATCATCATCTTCTCCATCTGTGGTATTGGGTTGAATGGGTGATCTTTCCAACTCATGGAATAGCTTCATGTTCTTTGCTGGCAGCCACCAGGGGTCTGTTGGAGTAAGCACAAAAGCATACCCTCTTCCCCACATTATGAACATTTCTTTGTACAGAATTTTAGCTTGTATATGATGAATCTCCTGATGAGGAAAGAAATGTTTTTCAGTGGCTGAAAGATCATTTTTTATCACAATTTAAAAAATTTAAAGTATATAGTGCTAGGGCTATTGTATTTCTAGGGGAGGTATCCATACTACAGCAGAATACTGTTAAGTCCACCTAGTGCAAAGCTCTTCCCCCAATCTTGAGGAGTTTGGAATGGTGATGTCTACTCCACCTCCAAGTGAGAGGGGGCTTATATCCCATGGACATCATGGATGGGTTTATCCTGCCTGCAGTTGTAGGCTTTCTCCATTCCCTGGGATGGCTGCTGTCCATCATCATCTCCTCACCAAGTGACTTGGGTGATTCCAATGAGCTGTAGAGTAGGAGTTGCAGCTCCATTGAGAGTCCAGGCACAGCTGGCATATGGGCAGGACAGAGACTCCAGTCTCTGGAAGTACACCTACAAACTCCAGCACCACATATAGGTTTGAATAGAAGGGACTGATGGACCATAAGCAGGGAGGACTTATTTGAGTCCAACTCTCACTCCCAGGAGCACAGATTCCAAAGTAGAGCCCACTGATAAGGCATCAATCTCTGGAGCTATCCCCCCTTATATAGGACCTGGGTGTCTCCAGAGCCATCAGGAACCCCTCTGTGTGGGATGATATCCAGTTTGGTGTTCTATGAGATCCTAATGAGGTGTGCATAAGCGTTACCTCTGGGATGACCTCCCAACTTTCTTTGAATTCTCTTAGCCACATGAATTCATTTGTCTTTACCTTTTCCCACTTTTATTCAAGGTCTTTTTCCAGTCGTATTGCCAGTTGGCACTTGGTATTAATCCCTCATTGCCAGGGAGGCTCATCCCCGGGAGTCATGTTCCATGCTGGGGGGAAGGTTATGCATTCATATGCTGAGTTTGGCTTAGAGAGAGGCCACATTTGATCAACAAGGAGGCTCTGAGGTGATAACCCTTAGGCACCCCGTAACAGTAAGCTAAGTTTCAATTACAAGAGCAAAGACTCATAAGGCTAGTCATCAATAAAAACCATCCATCAGTGGACCATCGTCCTTTGCCAGAAACTGCCCCTGAACTCAGGGGACTGTTTCTGCTCCCTTGGAGAATGTAGCAGAGCTCTCCAGGCTGGGAATTCAGTATTCATTTATTGAGTGATTTTCTACCTGCTGTGACCATGCTCCACCCCTTGATCATTTGAACAGTTTTATGTATCCTTCATGTATATTCAGGTGAGCTTCCTCCCATGAAACACCCATCCCAGACACCCCCACCAATAATCCTCCCCTGCCCCCTCTGTAATCCTCCTGTGATCCAAACCTTCCTTGAAGATGAAGCCCATATAATAGCCAAGTACAATTAATAGGAAAATGAATTAATAAAGATAAGTTTAAATATGAGATAAAATACATGGAAACTTAAAAAAAATTAGAAAT